>CM061142.1:495512565-495809838 GCA_030789695.1 Scilla litardierei | reverse complement strand
TTCTGTGAATTTGTGTAAAAGAGACTAGGTGGATAAATGATAGTCTCCTAGACGCCATACTTATTCTAGCTTGACAACGAAGCTAGATCCGACACCATACTCGATCTAGCTTGACAACGAAGCTAGATCCGACACCATACTTGATCTAGCTTGACAACGAAGCTAGCCTGACACCCTTGCCATGTCATCTCATGCATATCACATGTCACGTTTATTTTGAAATAACTATACGCAATTCAATATTTTCTCTCATACTTTCGTATAGCATATCCCATGTCATTTCATGCATTGAATGTCTCGTAATGAATGTGTAACACACGCTGTCACAGTCACTTTTCGACCGTACATATTTTAGCGCGTATCTTTGTTTCGTGTACGTGTTTTTCGAATTTTGATTTTTTTATTATTGTTTTCCGTAGCTCAGACTTATGACCAAACTCCGTATTCGCGATCCTCACAGGGGCGCGATCGCCCCGGTATTTTCCTTGAAATTTTTGGATGTCACGAGATGAGGTTGCAAATCGGGTTATTATATATATTTATTTATTTATTATTTTCTAAATCACATTTTTTTAACCTAACCTTTATTTTTTAAAATTTGACCTGTACATTCTGAAACTAACTTATTATCAAATCTTTTAAACTCTAACCTGATGATTAGCGTATCCTAACCAAAAGGGCATCATACTGTTAGTTTTTAAATTATTAAATCACATCTTTTTAAAATCTAAAACTATTAATTTTTATGTCCTATCTGATCCTAACAACCCCCATATATCCTAACTTTCCCTATTTCTCTCCCCCACTCATACACGTCACTCACTACCCACTCTCTCTAACCTATTCTACATGAAAGAAGACCGGGTCATCTTCTTAACCCATCAGCTGCCTACTTCCTCATCTCCCCAACAAAACCCAAAGCCATGCAACCCATCATTTCCTCAGCCCATCTACGAGAAACTCACGGCAGCCTCACCGCCTCTTCTTCGTTTTTTTCACCACCCCGATGACCCATCGACACCCGAACTCCAGCCCAGTTCACCACACCCTTCTCCCATCTGCCTCCGCCCAGATCCGAACCACCTCTGCCTCTCACCCGTACGTAACCCAGCTCTGAGTAGTCCTCCAGCCACCCTCCTCTGCTCAGCACACACCCCGCGTCTCTATCACCATCGGAGAACCCAACCTGCAGCGCGCCTTGGCCCTGCATCTCCGACTTCACCCCGCAGGTGCCCTACTCCAGTCCTCCTGCCACCTAATCCACACTTCACTGCTCAGCAGTCATCCCCTTGAGTCCGCAGTCACCCCCGAACCACCCTCCATCCCCATAGCTTCGCCTCGACCGTCAGCACCCTCCCTCCGATTAGCCCCTGCTATCTCCGACCTCGTCCGACGACACCCGGATTCCCACACAACCTACCCCCTCTCCCTCCAGAAGCCGACGGCATCACCCCCAAGCTCTGCCCCTCTCCGAAGCCTCCTTCCGACCACCTCGATCTCCATCTTCGCCAAGCAAACCACACCTCCTCAGACTTCGCCGCCGCTGTCCTCTTTCCATGCCACCTCCCTCTCCGCGTCCGACTCCGGTGACCTCCCAAACATCTGACCCTCAACCCATCACCCACCGATGCGAGAGCAACCCCGCCTCCACAGCTCTGCCCTGCTGACCATTGCCTTCCGCATGCAGATCGTCGTCGCTTCTGCCTTCTGCCCCGTGTCGCTGACCTCTGCTCTACCAGAATCGGGCCGCTCCTTTCTTCCTGCTGCAAACCAACGGAGGAAAGAAAGAATGAAGGAACAGGGGTGAGAAGAGAAAGATGACAGAGGTATAAGTTATTTATATATTCAGTATAGTATTATAAATGAGTTATATTATTATAGAGCATATAGTACATCTCGTGAGATGTGTTAATAATGATATTTAGGATGTATACTGTAAGCTTTTTCATATATTATAAGTTATATTATACAGTGTACCTTATAAGTTAGATAATATTAATATATATGTTGTTAGCTTCTAATAAAATTAATGCATACGTTAGACCTATAATAAGTACTTTAGTGTTTTTATTATCAGCTAGCTATATTTTAATTATAGTACATTAATATCTTTTAGTTAAATAACTTTTAGTTTATTATCTCTACTTAATGACGCGGGGCGATACATCGTGTCTTTCGCTGCTATTGCCTGGTCACCCAAATCACATCTCTTCAGGCAAGTGAAACTTGCACAGTAACTTGTTTTAGGCCATGTTTTAGACCAATTTGTGTAGTAGCGTAAAAGAGACTAGGCGATGAAATGATAGTCACCTAGACGACCATATTTGATCTAGTTTGACAACGAAACTAGATCCGACACCCTACTTGATCTAGCTTGACAACGAAGCTAGATCCGACACATTTGCCATCATTTCATGCTGCCTGTCAGGTTTACTTTCAAATTAACTGTACACACTCTTAATTGCTTATTGCCATGTCATTTCATGCATCTTATCATGAATGTATAGCACACGCTACTTTAAAATGTAAGCTACGTCGAGTAGGATCTTGACTCCTACATATTGATTGAGGCTAGGTGCACCCCTATACCGTATTGAAAAACACTTCCTGGATCGTGATCCAGAACATATACACGTGGAGGGGTAGGGTTAAGCGATCACTCAGCGTAGAAGTGTGCCAGTACATCCACTTCAGCTGTAAGGTGTAAACTCTGGGATTGGGGTTGGGTTAAGCGACCACTCAGTGTAGAAGTATGCCAGATCAGCAACTTCAGCTGTAAGGTGTAAACCCTGTGCATAATGTGAATGCATGTTTTCATTGTGAAATCGTGATATCTTGTTTTGTAGTTATTTGCTACAACTTGCCGTGCAAATGTTAACTTTCATGTTCATCTTAAACTGCTACATTCATGCTCATGATTAAATTGCTGCATTCATGTCATGTCATCTCCATTATTTTAGAACTGCTAGTTGTACACTTTTGCTCTTATGTTTCCTTGCACAAAAGTCTCCCTTCCTTTTATAGATTTTTGCTGACATGTGCCATTTTCTCTTTGGGTATCACATGTCAGGTTTGAGCCTGAGTTAGTTGCGAGGACGACAGCTTGCTGACGTCCAGTTCGAGGATGTCGGAGTTCTACCCTTAGTCTCAGTTGGTGAGTTTCTTTTAGATGTTTAGATGTTGTTTACTTTCCTAGTAGCTGTTGTAGCTTGTTAGATGCGTAGCACCATTACTTGTCTTTAGTTTCGGCCATGCTTAGGCCTTCTTTTCAGACTCTGTACTCTTTCTATGACTATATCTCTATAATGTTTGGAATAAAATCTGTGGATGTTGAATGTTGGATAATTTCATTTGTCTATCCCTCATTATTATTGTTGTTGTTTCTTCGTAATGCAAAGAACTTGCTAATGGATTAAATTACCAGACACTTATCAGACTGTAGCTTCACAGCTCCAAGTCTGATCAGACCTCTTCACATCTCGCCTTCCATACTTGGGAAGCGGGGCGTGACAGGTTTTAGTGGTGGCCCATGCAGGTCCTCTTTGCATCTGTGAAATATCAGAACAACAATAATGATAACAACATCCATTTAAATATTCGGAGCATTCAAGTCATAAATTGAGTCTAACCTGAAGGTTTTCCCTATCTTAGATGATAGGAAGACTTAGATAGACGTCCAGATTTGATAGTCAGGTGCCTTCGTCAAGATTTAGTTGTACTCGTCTTAGGCTGCCTTAGTAGTCTCTCACCCAGCCCTGACCATATTAGATTTCTAGAGCTTTTCCTTTAGTCATTCGTTGAGTCCGTCAATTTTGGGCCCAGTAGAACGTAATCTTGATCCTCTTATGACCCTTCACTGAGATCTCTATTACCGTCTAGCTCATTAGAAAGTCTTAGCGCTAAGTTTCTCCTAACCTTTAGTCGACCTGGTAATTAGAACCCCTGATTCTATCATTTTCCTGATCATTACACTTCTATGTTGTCGACCATAGAATTCCATCGTAGCTTTTCTTGAATCATATCTTAGGCGTATTCATCGTGCGATTATATTCCTTGCCCATAATTCACATGATCGCTTCATGACGATTATCGTTAATCCTTCGATCTTCCCCATTGCCAATCCTGATTTCTCTAAAAGTATTTTCGATCTTCCTTATTAAATTCTCCGCTTAGTTTAACTTCTTGAAAACCCCTTATTATATATTTAAATTTCATGCTTTTCGGTTGAGTTAAAATTCTTCTTGGATTTTGAAACCTTCTTGGTCGTGAATTTTAGCTACTATCACGTAACCACTTTCTAACAGGTATCTTTGTATTTCAGTTTTAAAACCTTATTACCATTTTGATAATTCAATATAACATCTGTTTTCTAAACTACGAAATTTATTTTTAACCACTTAACGTACATACTTTTAGAATATTTTTCTAAGTTAAATAGAACTTCAATTTTTAATATCAGTTCAACGTTCATCGTGCTCATACTTCAAAAAAAACATTTTTTGTATAAATCTATTTTCATTTGCAAATCAATCACTAGCTCACCCTACTCATTATTTTCTTCGCCTAAAACTTCTTCCGTGTCTTCAAATTTTACAGCTTGCTCGTTATTTCTACGTATTTTTATAAGAATAGATATAAACGATATCATATTTTACGCATGTCCCTCTTTCATCTATTTTTAGAGCTATATGTTTGTCCTACCCAACCAGCTATCTCCTTGTCCTCACATTATCTGAACTCGTTCTCTCCAACCTTGTTTCGTTACGCTTTTGGTGTTGGTCTCATTTCTATTGTTTAGACATTAGTGCTTGTCGTTGCATATGTCAACTCTTGTTTAGTAGTGGGCCCATTGATTTTTGTGATGTCGGTGTGCATGTATCTAGGTAGAGTGTGTGGACCTGTATGAGTGTGCTACCCTTAGGATATTAATGATTGTCTCTTGTGCTATATATGTATACTCAGTGTTATTTGTGATATATGTATGAAGTTGTATGAATGATAGTACTTATATATGTGTGGATAGCTATACAACTTTAGGGATGTCTGCGTGTATTAGATCTAGTGTTGGAATATCTACTAGTGGAGCATGTGGTAAATATTTGAAATAGTATACTAGTAAGTCATGTGCGTGTTAGGTGTAATGATAATAAGTGTGCTTATAGTTAAGTGTGTAGGACTATTATATGATCTATATGTTAGTACGTGTGAGCGTGTGCTCGTACATAGATATGTATGTGTTTAGCCTTGAGTAGATATGTGCTTACTATATGAATATGTGTAATATACGTACGGTAATAGGGTTATAAATTTTCTTTAATATTGCTTGCCTTTACGCGATGTTGTGCGTGTGCGTGTATACCATGAGGTATACATGATTAATGTATGTCTTAACTATGTACGGATAAGTATATGTATTAATATACTAATTATATGTAAATTGCTATGGTGTGAATATATATTATAAGTATGTGGCTATACGATGTATGCATATATGGGGTAGTGTATTTGATTATATATGTGTGCTGATTATGGTATGTATGTGGTTACGTTGGTGTATATATATATATATTCACACCATAATATATATTCACACCATAATAATATATAGTCAGCTTTCCTCCAAGGTAGACTAATCTCTGATTGTGCCCTACTTGCTCATGAGCAAATCAGAGATTTCAGCAACCCTATGGGGTCCAGGGCTTGTCTGAAACTTGACCTCAAAAAGGCTTTTGATAGCGTGAACAAAGAATTTGTTTACTACATCCTCCACCAGATGGGATTTGGAAGCAGGTTCATTGGTTGGTTTAAAGAATGTATCTCCACTCCATCCTACTCTGTGATGGTGAATGGTTCACCAGTGGGATTCTTCAGAGGCAACAGATGGCTCAGGCAAGGTGATCCTCTATCTCCATACCTGTTTGTGATTATTATGGAATGCTTTACTCTCCTGCTTGCTAAGGCAACTACTCTTGGACACATTCAACCCATGAGGCGTACTGGATCTATTTCACATCTGCTATTTGCAGATGACTTATTGGTCTTCTGTAGGGCCAATCAGAAGTCCTTTAGGGGGCTTAAAACCCTGCTTGGAGAGTTTCATAACTTCACGGGCCTGGAAATCAATTGGGAGAAGAGCATTTTCATGTTTAGCAAGGCGGTAAAAAATCGAGCAGAGCTTGCTGAATTACTGGGAGCCAAACAGGCACACTCCATTACTACTTATTTGGGCCTGCCTTTGTCATCCAAATATCCAAAAGCTATGATGTACACCAGGTTGCTAGATAAATGCAGGAAACGTCTGAGTGGTTGGACATCATCGTCGTTATCCTTAGCGGGACGGATTGAACTGGTCAGAAGTGTGATTTATGGTATGATAAATTTCTGGCTCCAGGTATATAAATTCCCAACCTCGGTTCTGCGAGCTTTAACATCAATGTGTAGAAAATTTATATGGGGCAATACTAAAGCATGGTCCTGGAGGGACTCCTGTAAACCTAAGGAGGAGGGAGGAATAGGACTCAGATTATTGACAGATTTGAACCTGGCAGCGGGAATTAAGCTTACGTGGAGGCTTCTCAAATCTGAGGGTCTTTGGGCTAAATTCATGTGTGGCAAATACAGAGATTCTACTATATTCTACAGCGCAACGAGCAAAGTGACACAATCTGGAACATGGAAGTTCCTCCTCCACTGTAGAAGTCTATCTCAGATTATTATTAAGAAGAAAGTGGGTAATGGCAAGGACACTTTGTTCTGGCTAGATAACTGGCTTCCCTGCGGCCCCCTAAAATTGCGATACAATGTTCCTCCTGGTGCGAGTACAAAGCGTGTTTCAGACTACTTGAATGGAAACTCTTGGGTTGATGATCCGGGCACTCAAATGCTTCGGCAGGAACTACAGTAGCACACCCCTACAACAGCCGCTGACTCTTGGGAATTGAATAAAGGCACGGCTTTCAAATTTCGTGAGGCTTGGAATGTGGTGCGGGAAAAGTTTAACCCATTTCCTTTTTTCAGCCTTGTGTGGTACAGCAATTGCATACCGAAGCATGCCATAACCCTGTTGCGTGCTTTCAACAACAGGCTGCCTACTAAAGCTAATTTGGAACGGTGGTGCGCCTTGCCTAGCAGCTCCTGCGAATTGTGTATGGAAGATGCGGCCGAATCTGTGGATCATTTATTCTTCTTATGCCCGTATTCAAACTACATCATGAGGCGTGCACTCCTCAAGCTGGGAATCTCGGGGCCACCAACCCTCTCACTACCAGATATAGGCAATTACCTATTGGCTACCTGCGGCAAGACTAAATCCCTAGGCCGGCTGTGCAAAACAATTTTGACTGCGGCCGTCTGGCACTTATGGCGGGAACGCAATAATCGCTTGTTTCATAATGTTAAGAAATCCAAGATATCTCTTTTTGAAGATATCTCAGGGGATGTTCAAATTGCATTTCGCAATATGGAGGAGATTGAGGATGCGGCTACAACAGCATTTACAAACTGGGACATATTAGATAGTGGATGATTGCCCCTTAGGGGTGACTGTATTTGGCTTGGTTTTTTGCATAACCTTTTTGGCCCTATGCTTGGTTGATAGACTAATTGGTCTAGGGTGACGACGCATGTGTCCTATCCCCTAGTCACTTTGTCTTTCTACCTATGGATAGGCCACCATGTACATTATGTTTATTAATACTAATTATAACTTATCCTGCAATATATATACATATATATATATATATATATATATATATATATATATATATATATATATATATAGGTTGACTAGGATCCATTCGGATGGATCAAACATGCGGATCCATCCAAGTGGAATTTAAAGTTAGACAATGTAAATAGAAAATCCGACCGTTGGATGTCATCTAACATGTCTAAACTACATCCAAACAAAATTTCAACTAATTTGGACATGTTTTGCCCGTGCATCAAGTGGCTGCAAAATCGATATTTTTGAATAGTTATAAAATCGGCTAATTTTGCAACCACTTGATGCACGGGCAAAACATGTCCAAATTAGTTGAAATTTTGTTTGGATGTAGTTTAGACATGTTAGATGACATCCAACGGTCGGATTTTCTATTTACATTGTCTAACTTTAAATTCCACTTGGATGGATCCGCATGTTTGATCCATCCGAATGGATCCTAGTCAACCTATATATATATATATATATATATATATATATATATATATATATATATATTGGAGTGGTTTTGGTATAGGTATGAATATCGTTTTATGTATATAGAGTATTCTGATATGGGTTTTGAGTCTCACCCAAGAATGAGTGGGTATGCTCTAAGTATATTGTTACATATATCTGTGGTTTGAGAATAGTGCTATGAACATATTAATGGATGATGTGTGTATAGTGATAGGTGTGATTGTACATGGTTCGTTACGCACATGGTTGTGGGTGACTACCATTATATAGTTATAGGTGTTGGTCTTGTTGTATAATTATTTACTAAGGTTTTACAGGTTGAATATATATCTGTTAGCTAAACTAGGTGGGTAGAATATGCTAAGCATATAGTGGTATGAGTAGTATGTATGAATGGTATATTAGCATGTGTAGGCGTACACCATGCACGGGTAAGTATGTGCTTAGCTATATGTGTTTGTGACTATGGTATGTGTGTCACGTCTTGAATATAGTTATAGGAGTGTATGTGATGTGAATATATGGTAAAGTATCTGCGTGTATTTGGATAACTACATATTGTGAAATTATAGTAATGGTGAATGTAAATTAGATATAAGAAACATGATTTAATATTGTGTGGCTTGATTACATGTGTTGATATGTTTGGTGTTGGATGTATACTAGGAGATATTAGGGAGTAGTATATCAATGTTGTTTTGTGCATAGGTAATTATCTATATGTGAAGAATTACGATTGTATTTGCTAGTGTGAAACTATCTTTATGTAAGTGTGTGTAACTTGGTTATGTGACAGTGTGTGATAGCTATATAAGGGGTGTACGTGATTATATGAATGATTGAAGTACGTGTATGTTTTTGACTGTCTATGATAGGTGTAAGTATAGAATGTGTATATATATACATGTTTGTAGTGTTAATGTATGACTACCTAGTGCATAGATAAGCACTTATTGTGACTATACATGGTTTGAAATATAGTGTGTTATGATTGGGGTAGTTACTAGAATGGTTAGTATATATATATACTATTCCTAGTTAGAAAGTCCGAGGACGGACTTTATTCTAAGGTTGGTAGGATGTCACGGTCACTTTCCGACCGTACATATTTTAGCGTGTATCTTTGTTTTGTGTACATGTTTTTCGTATTTTGATCTTTTATTATTTTTTTCCGTAGCTCAGACTCGTGACCGAACTCCGTATTCACGGTTCTCTCGGGGGCGCGATCACCCCGGTATTTTTCTTGAAATATCTTTTACACTTTAACCTGATGATTAGCATATCCTAACCAAAAGGGCATCATACTGTTAGTTTTTAAATTATTAAATCACATCTTTTAAAAATCTAAAACTGTTAATTTTTATGTCTTATCTGATCCTAATAACCCCCCTATATTCTAACTTTCCCCATTTCTCTCCCCGACTCCTACACGTCACTCATTACCCACTCTCTCTAACCTATTCTACATGAAAGAAGATCGGGTCCTCTTCTTAACCTATCAGCCGCCTACTTCCTCATCTCCCCCACAAAACCCGAAGCCATGCAACCCATCATTTCCTCAACCCATCTACGAGAAACTCACGGCAGCCTCACCGCCTCTTCTTCATTTTTTTCACCACCCCGATGACCCATCGACACCCGAACTCTAGCCCAGTTCACCGCGCCAATCTCCCATCCGCCTCCGCCCAGATCCGAACCACCTCCGCTTCTCACCCATACGTAACCCAGCTCCGAGCAGTCCTCCAGCCACCCTCCTCTGCTCAGCCCACACCCCGCGTCTCTATCACCACCGAAGAACCCAACCCATAGCCCGCCTTGGCCCACTTCATCCCGCCGGTGCCCTACTCCAGTCCTCCGGCCGTCTCATCCACACTTCACCGCACAGCAGCCGTCCCCTTGAGTCTGCAGTCATCCCCGAACCACCCTCCATCCCCATAGCTTCCGCATCGATCGTCAGCACCCTCCCTTCGATAAGCCCCCTGCTATCTCCGACCTCGTCTGACGACACCCAGATTCCCGCACGAGCAACCCCCTCTCCCTCCAGAAGCCAGCGGCATCACCCCCAAGCTCCGCCCCTATCCGAAGCCTCCTTCCGACCACCTCGATCACCATCTTCGCCAAGCAAACCCCGCCTCCTCAGACTTCGCCGCCGATGTCCTCTTTCCATGCCACCTCCCTCTCCGCGTCCGACTCCGGTGACCTCCCAAACGTCCGACCCTCAACCCATCACCCACCGATGCGAGAGCAACCTCGCCTCCAGAGCTCCGCCCCGCTGACCATTGCCTTCCACCTGTAGATCGCCGTCGCTTCCGCCTTCTGCCCGTTGTCGCTGACCTCTGCTCCGCCTGAATCGGGCCGCTCCTTTCTTCCTGCTGCAAACCAACAGAGGAAATAAAGAAAGAAGGAACATGGGTGAGAAGAGAAAGATGACAGAGATATACATTATTTATTTATTCAGTATAGTATTATAAATGAGTTATATTATTACAGAGTATATAGTACATCTCGTGAGATGCGTTAATAATGATAGTTAGGATGTGTACTGTAAGCTTTTTCATATATTATAAGTTATATTATACAGCATACCTTATAAGTTAGATAATATTAATATATATGTTGTTAGCTTCTAATAAAGTTAATGCATACGTTAGACCTATAATAAGTACTTTAGTGTTTTTATTATCAGCTAGCTATATTATAATTATGGTACATTAATATCTTTTAGTTAAATACCTTTTAGTTTATTATCTCTACTTAATGACGCAGGTCGATACATCGTGTCTTTTGCTGCTTTTGCCTGGTCACCCAAATCACATCACTTCAGGCAAGTGAAACTTCCATAGTAACTTGTTTTTGGCCATGTTTTAGGCCAATTTGTGTAGTAGCGTAAAAGAGACTAGGCAATGAAATGATAGTTTCCTAGACGACCATATTTAATCTAGTTTGACAACGAATCTAGATCTGACACCCTACTTGATCTAGCTTGACAACAAATCTAAATCTGACACCTTTGCTATCATTGCATGATGCATGTCACGTTTACTTTCAAATTAACTGCACGCACTCTTAATTGCTTATTACCATGTCATTTCATGCATTTTATCATGAATGTGTAGCACACTCTACTTTAAAATGTAAGCTGCGGTGAGTAGGATCTTGACTCCTACATATTGATTGTGGCTAGGTGCTCCCCTATGTCGTATTGAAAAACACTTCCTGGATCGTGATTTAGAAAATATACACATGGAGGGGTAGGGTTAAGCTACCACTCAGCATAGACGTGTGCCCGTATAGCGACTTCAGCTGTAAGGCGTAAACTCTGAGATTGGGGTAGGGTTAAGCGACCACTTAGTGTAGAAGTATGCCAGATCAGCAACTTCAGATGTAAGGTGTAAACCCTATGCATAATGTGAATGTATGTTTTCATCGTAAAATCATGATATCTTGTTTTGTAGTTATTTGCTATAACGTGTCATGCAAATGTTAACTTTCATGTTCATCTTAAACTGCCACATTCATGCCCATGATTAAACTGCTGCATTCATGTCATGACATCTCCATTATTTTAGAACTACTAGTTGTAGACTTTTGCTCTTATGTTTCCTTGCACAAAAGTCTCCCTTCTTTTTGGATATTTTTGCTGACTTGTGCCATTTTCTCTTTAGGTGTCACTTGTCAGGTTTGAGCCTGAGTTAGTTGCAGAGGACGACATCTTGCTGACGTCCAGTTCGAGGATGTCGGAGTTCTACCCTTAGTCTAAATTGGTGAGTTTCTTTTAGATGTTATTTACTTTCCTAGTAGCTGTTGTTAGGTTGTTCGGTGCGTAGCACCATTACTTGTCTTTAGTTTTAGCCATGCTTAGGCCTTCTTTTCAGACTCTGTACTCTTTTTATGACTATATCTCTGTAATGTTTGGAATAAAATCTGTGGATGTTGAATGTTGGATAATTTCATTTGTCTATCCCTCATTATTATTATTGTTGTTTCGTCGTAATGCAAAGAACCTGATAATGGATTAAATTACCAGACGCTTATCAGAATTTAGCTTCACACCTCCTAGTCTGAGCGGACCTCTTCACGTCTCGCCTTCCATACTTGGGAAGCGGGGCGTGACACACGCTACTATTGAAATGTAAGCTGCGACGAGTATGATTCTGACTCCTACATCATGAATGAGGCTAGATGCTCCCCTATGCCAAATAAAGAATAATTCATTGCTCGTGTTCCAGAAGCATGAAATATAAGCTGTGGCGAGTAGGATTTTGACTTCTACATCATGAATGAGGCTATGTGCTTCCCTATGCCAAATACAGAACACTTCCTTGCTCGTGATCCAGAAGATAAGTGCCAGTTTATACACACGTAGGGGGGTAGGGTTAAGCGATCATTAAGCGTAGAAGTGTGCCCGATCAGTAACTTCAGCTGAAAGGCGTAAACCCTGTGCACATCGTGGATACAAGATAATCGTGAAATCGTGAATATTGTTTAGTAGCTTTTGCTAGACGTGCCAAGAATTGTTAAATATCATGTTCATTATAACTGCTGCATTCATTAATGTATCATGCCATGTCATCATTATTTTAGAACTGCTAAGCTGCATTCATCTTATAACTGTTGTACTTTACGTTTCCTTGCACAAAACTCTCCCTTTTCCTTTTTGGATATTTTTTCTGACATGTGCTCTTTTCTCTTTGGGTGTCACATGTCAGGCTTTGAGTCTGAGGTAGTTGCTGAGGACGACCTGTTGCTGACGTTCAGTTTGAGGATACCGGAGACATACCCTAGTCTCAGCTGGAGTTTTTATTAGTTAATGTTTGTTTTCTAGTAGCTGATATTAGGTTGTTTGGTGTGTAGCACCTTATTTATGTTTTAGTTTCGGCCATGCTTGGGGCCTTTCATTTTCAGACTCTTGTACCTTTATTTTATGATTATATCTGTGGATGTTTGGAATAATAAAATGGATGTTATTTGAATGTTGGTTAATTTTATTGCCTGCTTTCAATTATTTTTATTGTTGTTGTTTCATTGCAATGCAAGAATCTGCGAATGGATGAACACACAGAAGCTTATTAGACTGACGCTTCACGGCTTCAAGTCTGAGCCGACCTCTTCACATCTCGCCTTCCATACTTGGGAAGTGGGGCGTGATACATCCTCTTCATAAACTCACGTAAGGGTCCCTTTAGCCTTCTAGCGAAGATATCAAATAGCTGGGAACCATCCCACTCATGGTTTGACTCCGTCTGGAACATTCCTAACATTCTTTCAAACCTGGACAAGGCTTTCCTGAAGGACTCTCCATTAGCCTGACAGAATGTAGCGAGATATATGTTGGATTGTATAGAACCCGTTCGCATCTTCTTTGGAAGCACCATCGCTGCAACAACTGTACATGATCAAGCAAAGTACACAACCTGGAAAAGACGTCAGTGGTACAACGAGAGATAAAGATAATAATAATAGCATGTGGTAGGAAAAAATCTCTCTCTCTGTTTTCTTGTTTGTTTTTTTGTTTTTTTAACGTAATCTAATCAACCTAATTGTGGTAAATTGGCATCCACCAGGAAACACCTACCCGGCAACGACGCCAAAAACTTGATCGCATCGGGATGTACTCCCAAAACAATGTAGTTTTATCGCAAGCGCACAGTCTAGTGGCGAGCGGGTATCGTATCTACATGGAGGTGGTGTTGGCTCCAATCTATCTTAGGTTGGCTCGACTATGAAGGTTTATTGATGGAGAGGGTTATGGTATGATGTAATGGCAATGGTGATGGATGTCGGTGTCGATGATAAATATTTCGATTGTAAATCCAATCAATAAAAATGTCTAGGGCTAGGGAATCCCCACAATGGATTTTCAAGTCATCAATGTGAGTTATGAATCACCATGCAATTAAACTTGATTTAAGGTGAACTTGCCGCAACTAATTGGAGAATCGACTCTTACTGTCGCACTATTGTAGGTCTATAGCAATCTAAACTAGAGCCTCGCTGTCGCGCAAGCCTAGTCTAGACCACTAGCATTAAAATCGACAATTATGTCCAATCCCAACTCAAGCTCGCTGTCGCGCAACTTGAGTTCGGATCTAGATCGTGATAGATCGTACTCGTTCACCGTCATGCAACGTATATGAGTATAGGAGAACAATAAAATGCTAGCTTTGATCGCTGTCGCGCACCAAGTCTAGGAAATTTCGATTATAATCCTAAATCGAATATCTAAGGCTTTCCTTTGATCAAGATCCTCAGTCGAGCTCCCAAGATCCAAGAGAAATCCATATCTATTCGTAGTAAATTAATCACAATCTAACCCTTTAACAAGTTTAGCAACATGGGTTTTCAATAGATTTCACATATCAAACCCTAGATCCATATGGTTCATCCATTTCCCTAGAACAAAGATCAACCAATCATAGCAATAATGATATATGAATCAATAAAAGACATTGCTTGCATGTAAAAATATAGCAAATCAAAGATTCAAATAACAATAACAAAGATACTTAGCTTTCATGAAGAATTCCAATCCAAATACAAGCTTTTAGATCCAAGAGGGGGCCTAGGGCGAGGCCTAACTTCTAAAAAAGTCTCCAAGAAAATAATAGGAACTCCCCTCTAATGGCGGCTACAATTCATATATATATTCCCCTCAAAACCCTTGCAAATAACCCTAGAAACTCTCTGAAATTCATGCCCAAAGTCAGCTCTGGCGGTAACTTAAGTTCTGGGCCCACGCTGACTCGGCCGAGTGAGATTCTCACTCTGGCCGAGTAGCGATTCCAGCACTATAGCGTCAACTTGCATAAATTCTCCAGATTTCATCCGACCTCCGATTGGTGTGTTCTTGGCGGTGTTGGAACCTTCATGAAGTCTACTATCCATAAAAAATATGAGAAAAATAATTTTTCCGCTGGAATGATAGCAGATCTCGAAAGACTGAGAGGCTGTCTAAAAATCTGGGCGCTCAAGCCACTCGGCCGAGTAGGATTTCTCACTCGGGCGAGTGGGCTTCCTACTTGGCCGAGTAGGATCCACTGCAGAGCTTCAAAAAGTCAGAGAGTTAGCTTCGGTTTTCTTCAGAATTTCTGACTCCACTCGGGCGAGTGGAGTTCTTACTCGGCCTAGTGGAAATGTCCATTCGGCCTAGTACATTTTGGCAATCAGGCATGGCATATGTCGACGTATCAGTATTACTCGGTCGAGTATGCTTCTTCACTCGGGCAAGTGGGTTGCGTTACTCGGCCGAGTGGCCTGTTTCTGAACTCTGATCTTCTCTTCATCGCCTCCTCGTCAATCCTGCTGATCTCCTTCTTCTTCCACTCGTCCTCCAGCACAGTTAGCTTGCTGATATGGTCATGGACAATGCTCCGGTACGTGTGCAAGTCCTTTAGGCTCATTTTTGCTCTCAATTGCTCCATATTTCCTGAAATCAGACGAAAACAAGAAATAGTAAAATGTAACGAAATATCATCGAATCGTCATGAAAAGCACGATATGAGCAATTGAAATGGCATGTAAATATGCATAAAAAGGTGTAAAATATGAGCCGATCAACACGACACCGATGTCGATCACCCTCACTCGCTGAGCATTTGGACGTCACCACGTCCTCACCCACATCCCCACGCTCACCATCCCCCACACCTCTAGCACTTGAGGCTCCACACACCACAGCCACTCACATTTCCACAGCCGCTCCTCCATCCCATCCAACCACACCAACCCGCAATTTGAGGACATATGACATTATCTTCAGGGATGCCACTCACTGCGTGCGATTCGATATCGTATACCGTCGCTCCAACATCCCCACCTGTTTTTCATCCGTCACCGCACTCACAAGCCTGGGCATCCTTTAGGGTGTCTAGCGGCTCTACCAGACCATAGGTTGGACCACTTTCTGACCATGCACGCATGAAATTTCACTTGTCTCACCTACGAGGCGATGAGTTCCATCGTCAGGGAGAGGGTCGGCATTGCTTCAGGTTGTTGGATCATGAAGTTATCGTCACATACACCATGATCTGCGCCTACTTCTATTTCCCACATATCCCAGACCCAGACCAGGCATACACACCTAACGTAGAGCTACCCTCTTTTGACGCCGAGAGTTTCTTGATCGCTCTCGGATATACACCCGAAAAACAATTGTAGTTTTACTGCAAGCGCACAGTGTAGTGGCGAGCGGGTATCGAACACGAGGAGGGACTAATGACGTTACTCTATCTTAATCACTAAGCTATTGGTGGAAGGGTGATGTTTGGAATGTTGTTGTCACAGTCGTTCAATTAACAATTCAAATTCAATGTTATAAAGGCATCTAGGGCTAGGGAATCCCCACTATGGATTATCATGCATCCTTGTGAATCGTGAATCTTAATGTTACTAGACTTGGATTGAGGTGAACTAGTCGCAACTAAATAGAGAACCAAGCTCATGCTCTCGCGCTATTTCCGGTCTATAGCGACCTAGATTAGGGCCCACTCTCATGCAAACCCTAATCTAAGCCACTAGCATTAGGATTGACATCATTGTTCAATTGCTTCTCGAGCCTACTCTCATGCAAACTCGAGTTACGATCTAGATTGTGATAGCTCGTATTCGTCTAATATCTTGCAAACGAATATCGGTATATGTTTATAATAAAAATGCTAGCCTTGGTCCAATCTCTTGCAAACCAAGTCTAGTGAATCTCGATTATAAATCTAAACCAAATCACCAGGCCTTCCCATCGATTAGAATCCAATCTCTTGCAAACTCCATATCGATAGAAATTCCTAGCTATCCGTAATAAATCAATCACAACCTAACCTCTTATCAATTCTAGCAACATATAAATTAATTCATCATAAATCTGAAATTAGATCCATAGGGTTCATCCCCATGCCCTAGAACAGCGAATCTACTCACAATTCATCATAGCAATTACAAAATCAATGAAGGAAATCATATTGCAATTCATATTTAGAAGAGAACAATTCATAAAAAATGCAATATTCAAAAGAAATAGACAAACCAGATCTGAGTTCTTCAATCTCCGAAAGGGAATTACAATTAGAATTAAGCTAAAACCTATTTTCTGGTCTCTCCCTAAGCTAGGATAAAAACTGGGCTTAAATACATGCCCAAAACGTCCAAAAATCCTGACAGAATTGCCCCTGGCGCAGCCCAAAACCCTAATTCTCGACCCAGGCTGGCGGCGCTATTCGACCGAGTAGAACTCCCACTCGGCCGAGTGCGAGACACAAGTAAAAACAGGGAAGATGGGGGTTTTGGGGGATGGGCGCTCTGCGTCACTCGGCCGAGTGAAGTTATTCACTCGGTCGAGTGGACTTCCCACTCGGTCGAGTGGGTCTTCTGATGTGCTCCCCAAAATTCCAGAGAGTTGGTCTCAACTCCCTTCAGAAGTCCTGACTCACTCGGGCGAGTGGCGATCTCTACTCGACCGAGTGAAAGTAACCACTCGGCCGAGTGCATTACGGCACATGATATTTTTGTATCAGTCGTACTTGGCCGAGTATGCTTCTTTACTCGGTCGAGTGGGCTGTGTTACTCGGTCGAGTGGGCTGTGTTACTCGACCGAGTGGGTTGTATTTGGAAGCCACTCTTCTCTTCCTCGCCTCCTCTTCGCTTCTATCGATCTTCTTCTTCTCCCGCTCATCGTCTAGCGCCGTTAGCTCCTCAATATGGCCATAAGCAATGCTCCGGCACACATACAAATCCCTTAAGCTCATTTTTGCTCCCAATCGCTCCATATTTCCTGAAATCCGACAAAAACAAGAAATAGTGAAAAGTAACGCAATATCGTCGAATAATCGTGAAAAGTGCGATATGGGCAATCAAAATGGCATGCAAACATGCAGAAAAAAGGTGTAAAATATGGACCGATCAAAATCTCTCAAGCTTGCCTCTTACTCACCCTCGAGGAAGATGGGTAAAATGGCGAACCCGGCGGATAAAATTAGCGAAAATGAAAAAGAAAGATAGAAAAGAATACGAAGATGGAGGTGCTAGATCATTCTCTCAGGACATGGAGTCGCTTACTCAAATAGCGCACGATGAATAAAACATGCTAAAGATTTTTACCTCGATGTCACATCACATATAGGCGCATTCGATATAGGAACCAAGAACGTCAAAACGATATGAAGTATGAATTCATTCTAGAATTAGCATCGTCTAAGACATTTAAAATGATATATGTAATCATAGATTGCACACTTTTCAATTGATTGCTTTCTGCTTGTAGTATAAGAGGTATCACACATTGTAAAGCGATAAGAGTAGAAAGATATGGTATGCATGCCAAACTTTCAATTCATAGACTTTGTAGTACTCTAAGTAATCTCCCTAAGTATCAAAAATAGCTAGCTTAGGTTGTCATGCACATATAAGTGGTCACTCTCTCACACATCGTTGGATCCCTCCCCCAAGCTTGTCTATAAGCGTGGTGGCATCAAATAGAACAATACGACTTTTCCCATTTTTTGAAGCTCAATAGGAATAAAGTGAAATAAAAAGGAAAGAAGGAAGGATTGCGTATATACAAATGTACTTCTTTTTTATATTTTTTTGTTTTTTTTCTTTTCAATTTACACAATATCAATCCAAAATCAAAGATAGAAAGATATGCATGTATTTTACTTTTGATTTTGGGGTAATGGAGCTTGGACTTTTTAGCATGGGGAAAATGCCAATATAAGATTCACTAAGGGGAGATTCACCAATGATTTTTAAGTATAGAGATGATATTCAAGATAGTGGAGAAAGAAAAATATGTAACGCTTAGTTCACTCTTTTGTATGTATACGACAACTTTTAGCAGTGTAATGTAATCTACTCAGTTTGATTTCACAAAGTAAACTAGTCTAATATATCAAAAAGTCATGCATTCAATCAACCTGGAAGTGGGACGTACAAATTCATGCAAATAGAAGTGATAATAGATAACAAGCAGTACTCCAAGATTAGGCAATCAATGCGTGAAGCTTGGTGTGTTTTCTATGAAAAGTATACGATATAAATTTTCAGACTCAGCTAATGCTAGAATTTCATTCACAATTATATAATAGAGATGCAGGTTCCTATTCTCAAATGCGTGGCAATGTATAGCATATGATATCTGAAATAAAAACAATGGCATGACAAGAGAATATGCATATAAGAGCAAGCTAACTCCACATCATCGTCATCATAGAGAATTCATTGCTAGCAAAAAGGATAAAAGAAATAAAGATAAAGGGAAAACAAGATCAAATGCAACACATGAAGAAAGTAGAAAAACGTGATGCACGAGAAAAAATGAAAAAGTCGGTGAAAATATGCGGAAAATAAAGAAAGGTTGAAAATAAAGATAAAAATGAAGAAAATAAAATGTGCATGAGACACTCACTCCCTCAAGTTAAACTGCACCATGTCCTCAATGTGCTAAGTGTGGCACAAGAACATATATAATAGGGGTGGGTGGGTGCAGATGCATGCATGATAAAAAGTGAAAATGAAAGAAAATGAATTATCCCCTTTTTAGGATGAGTAAAGGCAGGGCCCCGAACAGACAGATGGCACTAAAATAAAAAGGGATAATGGAAGCAATGGTAATCAAGCTGAACCACCACCCTCTGGGGGTGGTGGTGGGTCTCGCTGCTATGAGCGATGTGGTGATGGGCACTGGCATCTGGCAATGTCGAGGACTACTGGAAAGTCACGATGAATGGACTCTGGGGTGAGCCCACCTCCCCGAGGTATGAGAAGGAGCATGGATGTGAACCGATCTTCCTGATCTTTGTCCCTAAAGGTGACCCCATAAAGCCTCTCATTATAGGGCAGAGGGAGGTGGACTAGGGCGGTTTGAGCGGGAGGTGTAGGTGGTGACTCGGCAGAAGGCGTGTGGTCCGCTCTAGGGGAAGAGGGGCCAGGGTCGCCGGCCATATCCTGACTGTGAGCAGATAGCCTTGCACTATGGCATGGAGGCATGATCGCGGGGTGTGGATAAGGAGCTCTGATGCTCTCGAAAAATGGGGGAGGGAACGAGTGTACCTGAGATCGGGGCAACTCCACGAAGATGACGAGTACGTTCTGCTCACAGTCAGCTCTTCGATTGAATGTGTCCCCCCAAGCTTTCCCGGAGCACACAAAAAAACAATTGATTAAAGCAATGAATTTAAGAAAATCGAGGGATAGATCGAGAGAAATAGGCGTAAATAGAGTTTAATTTGGGTTTGTGGCGGATTAGGGTGTACGGGATGAGAAATAGGAGAGTAGGGGGCAAAATGGGCGGTTGAGGGCTGTCAATTGCCGGTCGGTAGCTGTGCTGGCGACGCCGACGGCGGGTTCGCGCAACACGGGTGTGGCGGCGGTGGTTCGACTGAACAGAGGGGGCTAGGGCGAGCCGGGCTGGGGGGAATTTGTGAGATTTGGGGAGATCGGGAAATTTGGGGGTTTAGATCCGAGCGGCTGCTTCGTTAAGTTTAATATGGTAGGGCAGTCAGGTCACTCGGTCGAGTGACGATATTCACTCAGCTCGAGCGACAGCTGTTTTGGATATTTCGAAATTTCTCATTTAAGTTCCGACTCGGCCAAGTAGAAACTATCACTCGATCATGTAGACATAGTCACTCGACCGAGTGGATAGGCCACTCAGAGCATTTTAAGTGTTGAATGTGTCAGATTAACTCGGTCGAGTGACAAAGTCACTCGTCCAAGTGGCATATAAACTACAGAGAGGGGTTTTCGTGACTTTCATGTGCAGTACCCTACTCGGTCGAGTAGGGTCTCCACTCGGCCGAGTGAAAACTTCACTCGACCAAGTGAGCTGCTGTTTTCAGATCCGACTCTCTGTTTTTGTGACACTTTCTGTTTTCTTTTCTCCCGTAAGTTTCTTTCTCCCCTGGCATTTGAGCGCATCCTTGTAGCGCTCCCCATCACCATGGCTGTTCTTCGCTCACATGGTGTCCTATCATACTTTTCCTAAAATGAAAACCGGAGCCCGTTGTCCGGTTTTTCTTAGAATTTTGACTCTATACACTAATAAAGATCTAAAACAAAAGGTGAAAGAAAAATTCAACTAAAAACTGAGATAGAACCGTCAGGTTTGCTCCCGACAAGCGCTCATTTAAGGTCTTGAGCTCGACCCCTTAAGATTCACGATTAGTGCTCGATCTTCGGTGCATGGGAGATGCGTGTGTCAAACTTGTCGAGAAGGCCGCTCGGGTTCAATTGTTGCTCTTCGTCGACTTCTCTAGGATGTTCCTCATCAAAATTAGTAGTAGGGGATGACTCCCCCAAGCTTGTGCTCTTGGCGTCATTCTTCTTGACCGGCGGTGAAGATTTATTTGTCGGTGGTGCTTCCTTCACATGCTTCACCATAGAGCGCTTGCATAGCTCTCTAATCCTAACGACATCAGCGTCGTTCTTCTCTTCATCCATAAGAGGATCATGTGGGTCTCCCATCATTTCTCCATCTTCGGTATTTAAGCTTTCATAAAGAATATTTATTTGCAAAGCTCCAATGGCATGGGGGTTGGCGTCGTCAACGGCCTTCTCAAGTAAGTATGACAGATCTTGGGACCAACCTTTAATAAGGTGCATGCTATTTACTTCGCCGACGGGGTCTCCTTCTGAGTAATGCTTGAGCCTTTGTCCATTCAGCTTAAATGTGGCACCGTCTTTTCCCTTTATCTCAAAAGCTCCTCCATGTTGTATGTGTCGAATGGTGAAAGGTTCCGACCAACGTGATCTTAGATTTTCAGGGAATAGTCAAAGTCTAGAGTTAAATGGTAAGACCTTATCTCTGACCTTGAAATCAGTAATAGTGAAATCAACCACAAGGTTGTCCGTGCCCTTTTTGTCCCGGATCTCCAAGTCAAATTCTTGGAGAAGTAGTATCCATCTTATTAACCTTGGCTTGGCTTCCTTTTTGCTCAATAGGTATTTCAATGCCGCGTGGTCAGTGTGCACAATCACTTTTGATCCAAGAAGGTAGGAACGAAACTTCTCAATGGGGTAGACCACCGCCAAAAGCTCCTTTTCGGTGGTAGTGTAATTCTTTTGTGTCTCGTCCAAGGTTTTACTTGCATAAAATATGGCATGAAGCTTTTTATCCTTCATGTGTCCCAAAACTACCCCAATTGCTTGGTCACTAGCGTCGCACATCAACTCGAAAGGAAGATTCCAATCCGGCGGTTGTATGATCGGGGCAGAAATGAGGGCCTCCTTCAGAGTATTAAAGGCTTGCAAGCAACTCCTGAAAAGTCAAAGGGAGCATCTTTAGCAAGTAAAGCTGTAAGAGGTCGGACAATTAGGGCAAAATTCTTGATAAAACGGCGGTAGAACCCTGCATGACCAAGAAATCCCCTAATGCCCTTAACATTAATAGGAGGGGGAAGCTTTTCTATTACCTCAATTTTTGCCTTATCAACCTCGATCCCTCTAGAAGAGACAAGATGCCCTAGAACTATCCCCTCGGTGACCATGAAATTGCATTTCTCCCAATTAAGCGTTAAATTATTTTGTTGGCATCTTTTAAGGACCTTAGTAAGATTATCCAAACATGAGTCAAATTCGCTGCCATAAACAGAAAAATCATCCATAAAGACTTCCATGATTTCCTCAATATAATCAGAAAAGATGGATGTCATGCACCTTTGAAAGGTGGCGGGGACATTACAAAGACCGAAAGGCATTCTACGGTAAGCATAAGTACCGTAAGGGCACGTAAAAGTGGTCTTTTCTTGGTCATCTTCATGTAGGTGAATCTGAAAGAATCTCGAATACCCATCCAAATAGCAAAAGTATTTATGGTTGGCGAGGCGTTCTAGCAATTGGTAAATAAAGGGAAGCGGGTAATGGTCCTTCTGGATGGCTTTATTCAATTTCCTATAGTCGATAAACATCTGCCAACCTGTGACTGTCTGAGTGGAAATAGATTCTCCCTTATCGTTTTTTAGTACGGTCATCCCCTTGTTTTAGGGAATACATGAACCGGGCTAATCCATCTGCTGTCAGAAATAGGAGAGATGATATCAGCTTCGAGCAGTCTAAGGATGTCCTTTATAACCACCTCTTTCATGGTAGGATTTAACCGCCTTTGAGGCTCTATGGAGGTGGCTTAAGTGTTTTCAAGTTGGATCCTATGTGTGCACATCCTAGCGCTAATCCCCTTGAGGTTAGAATTGTTATTGCCAAGGACATCCTTATGCATCCTAAGGACATCTAAAAGACTCTCAAGTTGATGGTGGTTGAGGCTAGCATTAACAATCACCGGATAGGTCAATTTATCCCCCAAAAAAGCATACCTCAAGTTATGAGGTAATTGTTTCAGTTCTACCTCTGGTGGCGTTGTACCCCCTGCCTCCCTTTCCTGTGAAAGCAAGGCGTCTTCGGTCGCATATATGTTTACTTCCTCCTCTGAAGGTAAGTTCTCGCATGCTGATTCAGTATCACTGTTTGGCGAGGATGGTGCATCGGAGTAGGTGCTGTATGACTCTGCTCTGAGGTCAATGGGACTACCATTCTCCTTTTGATCATACCTGTAAAAAAAGATAGGTCAGTGCATTCATCGATGTTGCAGAAGGGATCGTCAAGTATACTTCCCTGAAAGTCGGTATGCCAAATAAATTCTTCACAAGCATAGATCTCTCCAGTGCATGCTCTGCTGCCTTCCTTTATTTCGGGCTGAGGGATCCCGCCAACTTCAAAATGCCACTTATCATCCCAAATATCGACTCTAATGTTGCCATTGATAGCTCCTTCTGGGGAAATTTGATCAATAACGAAACTAGCAAACAATTGCTCAAGGGGGTCCTCCACGTTGATGGCCAAGGCCCCTTTGGATTGGACCTCATCCATAAGTTCTTCCAGAAGGGGTGCAAAGGTATCATCATTTTGCGGGCTAGGGTCTGTTCGCATCATCGTGCCTCCCAGTTAACCTGTTAAGAACCAATTGAAAAATCTGGAAGAACACGTCAATATGAGTGTCAAATAAAAATAAAATAAAGATAAAAGATCAAAGGTAGCGAGTGAGGAAAATAAAATACCGTCGCCTCCCCAGCAATGACGCCAAAAACTTGATCGCTCCCGGATATACAACCGAGAAACAATTGTAGTTTACCACAAGCACATGGTGTAGTGGCAAGCAGGTATCGAACACGAGGATAGACTAATGACGGTACTCTATCTTAATCACTAAGCTATTGGTGGAAGGGTGATGTTTGGAATGTTGTTGTCACAGTCATTCAATTAACAATTCAAATTCAATGTTATAAAAGCGTCTAGGGCTAGGGAATCCCCACTATGGATTATCATGCATCCTTATGAATTATGAATCTCAATGTTACTAGACTTAGATTGAGGTGAACTAGTAGCAAATAAATAGAGAACCAAACTCACGCTCTTGCACTCTTACCGCTCTATAGCGACCTAGATTATAGTCCACTCTCATTCAAACCCTAATCTAAGCCACTAGCATTAGGATCGACATCATCGTTCAATCGCTCCTCGAGCCCACTCTCGTTCAAACTCGAGTTACGATCTAGATTGTGATAGCTCGTATTCGTCCAATCTCTTGCAAATGAATATGGGTGTAGGTTTATAATAAAAATGTTAGCTTTGGTCCAATCTCTTGCAAACCAAGTCTAGTGAATCTCGATTATAAATCTAAATCGAATACCTAGGCCTTCCCATCGATTAGAATCCAATCTCTTGCAAACTCCATATAGATAAAAATTCCTAACTATCCGTAATAAATCAATCACAGCCTAACCTCTTATCAATTCTAGCAACATATAAATTCATTCATCACAAATCTGAAATTATATCAATAGGGTTCATCCTCATGCCCTAGAACAGCGAATCTACTCACAATTCATCATAGCAATAACAAAATCAATGATGTAAATCATATTGTAATTCAGATTTAGAAGAGAACAATTCATAAAAAATGCAATATTCAAAAGAAATAGACAAACCAGATATGAGTTATTCAATCTCCGAAAGGAAATCACACTTAGAATTAAGCTAAAACCTATTTTCTGGTCTCTCCCTAAGCTAGGATAAAAACTGGGCTTAAATACATGCCCAAAACGTCCAAAAATCATGACAGAATTGCCCCTGGTGCAGCCCAAAACCCTAATTCTCTACACATGCTGGCGACGCTACTCGGTCGAGTGGAAATCCCACTCGGCCGAGTGCGAGACTCCAGTAAAAACAGATAAGATGCGGGTTTTGGGGGATTGTGCGCTCTGTGTCACTCGGCCGAGTGAAGTTATTCACTTGGTCGAGTGGACTTTCCACTCGGCCGAGTGGGTCTTCTGCTGTGCTCCCCAAAATTCCAGAGAGTTGGCCTCGATTTCCTTCAGAAGTCTTGACTCACTCGGTCGAGTGACGATCTCTACTCGGCTGAGTGAAAGTAACCACTCGGCCAAGTGCATTACGGCACATGGCATTTTTGTATCAGTCGTACTCAGCTGAGTACGCTTCTTTACTCGACCGAGTGGGCTATGTTACTCGGGCGAGTGGGCTGTATTTGGAAGCCACTCTTCTCTTCATCGCCACCTCTTCACTTCTATCGATATTCTTCTTCTCTCGTTCATCGTCCAGCGCCGTTAGCTCCTCAATATGGCCATGAGCGATGCTCCGATACGCGTGCAAATCCCTTAAGCTCATTTTTGCTCCCGATCACTTCATATTTCCTGAAATCTGACAAAAACAAGAAATATTGAAAGGTAATGCAATATCGTCGAATAATCATGAAAAGCGCGATATGGGGCAAATTAAATGACATGCAAACATGCAGAAAAAGGTGTAAAATATGGACTGATCATTTCTGGCGTCGTATCTCCGGTCCTCGTGGCTTCAACATTAGTAGGGCAAAGTCTTCGTCCATCATCCACCCATGCCTTAGATTCTCCCAGTGCCACATCACCACCACCATATTTTCCAAGCTTGAGGTCGGGACCCTCTCATTCCCAGAGCTTGTACACCTCAATGGGATGACCCGACTGATCAGATAGGCAGCGGATGGCACACTCCGTCCATTCCTACTGTCCGACACAGCCCGCTGGCTGTGCCACCGCCTTCTTCTCACAGCCTCCATTGCCATTAATATCTATTGCGGTGGTTTCTTCACCATTTTTGACATCATGCTCGGCCTTGATCTTCCTACTGATCTAGTGGTTCACACTGGGCCTACCAGACTGACCATAGATGTGCTTGCTGATCGCTTCCGGGCGTACACCCAAAAAAGCGACCGTGTAGTTTTACCGCAAGCGCACGGTGTAGCGGCGAGCGGGTATCGAACTCAGGGAGGACGTATGACAGTGCCTGCTCCGAACAACCTGGCTATAAGAACAGAAAAGATGGAATTTGCCTTTTGGCGATCCTGTCACAATCGTCAGACAAAGTATGGAGATATAAAATCAAATAAAGACGCCTAGGGAATAGGGAATCCCCGCTACTCACCGTATCTCGTCAATACGATTCATTGGTATCGTAATTGCTAGGGTAGAATTTCGGATGAACTAGTTGCAACTGAATGTAAAACCTAGCTCACGCTCTCGCGCTGTTGCCGGTCTATAGCTATCCTAGGTTTGGGTCTAATCTCTTGCAAACCCTAGCCTAGGCAAGCTAGCATTAGGATCAACATCATCGTTCAATCGCGTCCCGAGCCCACTCTCGTGCAAACTCGGGCCACGACCTAGGTTGGGATAGTTCCTACCCGTCCAATCTCTTGCAAACGAGTATCGGTATGGAATTGCAACCGAGAACCCTAGTATCGGTCCAATCTCTTGCAAACCGATACTACGGAAACTCAATTTCAACCCAATTCGGATTTCTAGGGTTTCCTGTCGAATTGGGATCCAATCTCTTGCAAATCCCAATCGATATGAACACCTAGCTATCCGTAGTATATCGATCCCAAACTAACCCTAATAGCAATTCTAGCAATATTTCTACCAAATCATCACAAATCAGAAATTGGGCTCGTAGGGTTCATCCCCACGCCCCAAGACGTTAGGACTACTCACAATTCATATCACAATTGCAAAAATAATCAATTGAAATAGCAATAGAATTCATCACAATATTCAAATAAGCAATAAAAATGAGATTTTTAATGAAGAGGGAGACAAACCAATAGATTTCTCCAAGAATCCAACAAAAATAAACTTTTCTCTCCTCTCCAATCACAAGAATCAAAAGCCAAAAAGTTTAATCTAAAAAGCTGCAAAAAGCAAGGGAAAAAGCTCTCTAACCTAGGTTAAAAACTGGGGTTAAATAACCCCCAAAACTGCCCAAAAAACTGTGACCAAAATGCCCCTGCGCAGCCTGAAAATCGCAATTTACGCTACAGGCAGCGTGGCTCACTCGGCCGAGTGACAAAAGTCGCTCGGCCGAGTGAGAAACCCTGAGAATTTCCAGTAAGTCTGGGGTCTTGGGGGTCTTCACTTTGGGCGTCGCTCGGCCGAGTGAGTTGTCATCACTCGGCCGATGGCTTCTATTCACTCGGGCGGTCGGCAATTTCCACTCGGCCGAGTGGGTCTTCTGATGCTCAGGCAGACGAAAAACAGTAAGTTGGCTCTTTTTGATGGGCGTCGTCTGAGTGCCACTCGGGCGGATGGAATAAGTCGCTCGGCCGAGTGGGCTTATGATGCTCGGCCGAGTGCACGCTTGGAGCATGTCCAATCTGGCCAGCCGAGCGGGGTCTCGTCGGTCGGCCGAGTGACTCCTTCACTCGGCCAAGTGGGACACTGAAAATGCCCAAACAGCTTGTTTTTGCCTCCTCGTCGCTCCTACGACGTTCTTTCTTCTTCCGCTCCTCTCTAATAACAAAATACCCCCCGGGGAAGTCGTCGGTGACACTCCGGAGAGGGTGTATCTCGGAATCACTCCAAATCGCTCCAAATCTCCTGAAATACGACAAAAACAACAAATCGTGAAAAGTATCGCAATATCGTCGATATATCGTGAAAAACATGATTTGAGCGATCTAAATGGTATGCAAACATGCGGGAAAAAAGTGTAAAATACGGAGCGATCAAAATCCCCCAAGCTTACCTCTTACTCGTCCTCGAGGAAGATAAGTAAAAGGCGAACCCGGTGGATTCGGAAAACGAAAACGACGAAAAACGAAAAACGAAAAACGAAGAAGAAAGAAGAAAGCGAAGAGGGAAGCTGCTAGATCATTTTTCTCAGGACATGGGTTTTGCTTACTCATATAGCATGCACCGAATGCAAAACACATGTCAAAGACTTTTATTTCGATATCATAGTATAATGGTGCAAATAGAAATAGAAAACCCAAGAATACTGATATAGCATGAAAAACGGAATAATTCTAAAATTAACATCGTCTGAATCATTTAAAGCGGTATACAACATCGCAGATCACACACTTTTCAATTGAACGCTTTCTAAGAGGAGTATAAGAATATCTCGCAATAGAATAGAAAGAATAGAAAAGTGTGGATTTCATGAAATGAGTGCTAGGCATAGATTTCTGGATTTCGTGAAGCTAAAACAATCTCACCGAGTATAGAATATTACTTAGCCTAGGTTGTCGTGCACCGTCAAGTAGTCACTCTCTCACACATCATTGGATTCCCTCCCCCAAGCTTATCTATAAGCGTGGTGACATAAAAAAACAATATTTACATCCCCATTTTTATGAAGCTCCAAAAGTAATGAAAATAAAAACAAAAAGAGGGAAGAAAGAGAGAGAACATGAGATGGGATCGTTTATTGAGATTCTTTTCTCTTTTCTTTTCTTTTTCTCTTTTTTTTCTCTCTTTTTTTATAGCATATATACACAATGCTCCCAAATCAAAGAGAAATAAGGATATACAAGAATTTTTCTTTTTCTTTTTGGTTTTGGGAAGTTTGGAGCTAGGATTTTAATAACGGGGGAAATGCCATATATTAGAATCGCTAAGGGGAGATTCACCAATGATTTTAAAATAGAGAATTGATGTTCAAGATATGTGGAGAAAGAAATAAATATGTCTCTCAGTTCACTCTATAAGACGTGCACGACAACTTCAGCAGGGTAATCTAATCTACTCAGTTTTGATCACAAAAAAGCTAAACTAATCCAGATTTATCATAGCTAACATCATTCAATCATCCTGAAGTGAAATGTACAAATCATGCAAATAGAAGTGATATAGGAAAAGAAAACGGTACTCCAGATATAAGCATCCAATGCGTGAATCTTGGTGTGTTTTCTGCAATAGCATACATATGAATATTCAGACTCAGCTAATAATAAAATTTCATCCATTTTCATGCGGAAAAAGTGTGGGTTACTATCTCTAAATGCAAGGCAAATCACAGCATATGATATCAGAAATAAAATCTAAGACATGACAAATATAGCATGCATATAGAGAAAGCTAACTCCACGTCATCATCATCACAGAATAGTCATCTCTAGCATGAGATGAAAAAGAAAAAAAAGATAAAGGGAAAATGAAACTAATTACAATGCAGCACACAAAGAAAATAAGAAAAACGTGATGCGTGGTAAAAAAAGGAAAAAGTGATGAAAGTGAGTGGAAACGCGGAAAATGGCGTGAAAAAACTAAAAATAAAGGTGGTAAATCGAAAAGAACGTGAGAACTCACTCCCCCAAGCTAAAATGCACAGTGTCCTCAATGTGCGAAGTGTGGCACACCAAGAGACGTGTAAAGTGAGGGGAAGGTGAGGATGCATGCATTAGGAAAAAGAAAATTAAATAATAAAACGAAATATATGATGCGGACATGATGCATGCAGATATAGGAGTGAATCAGATATAAAAGTGTGACACCAAAAACTCTCTCCCTCTCTCCCAAAAATGATATAGAAAGATATGAACAAAATGTGGACCCAAAAACAGTGAGGGGAGGGGGGAAGGTGGGCAAAAATCATCAGGACCCAGCAGAGACGGGCAGCATGACGGCAAAAAGAATCAATGGCATCAAGGGTGCCTAAGAGGGTGGGGCTGCGCCGTCTCCGTCCTGAGGCGGAGGTGGTGGTGGTGGTAGTGGGGGAACAGTCTGCTGGGTGGGTGTGGGTGTGGGTGTGGCAACAGGCTGGGTGTGTGTAGGAGTGGGGGTGGGTACCTGCTGGGTGGGTGTGGGTACGGGAGGTACGCGAGGGAGCCGGTCGAGAATCTGAGTGAGGCAATAGTGAATGCCCGGAAGTAGGTCGAAGCGGCTGGCCATGGCGGTGACGGTGGCGGACATGGTCCTGAGGTCACCTCTGAGGCCACTCACCGCCCCCTCGAGAGCACGATTGCTCTGAAGTACAGTGTCGGGGGGAGGTGGTGCAGAGGGACGCACCTGTCTGTGCTGTGCAGGACGGGGCTGGCGGACACGGGTGGCGTAGGTGATGGGCTCAGCAGGCATGTGGAGGAAAGGTGATGTGCTCACAAATGTGGGCCTAGCCTCAGTGCGAGGCTGGGGCGCAGGCTGGTATGAGGTGGAAGCAGCAGCAACGGAAGTGGAGTATAAAAGTGGGGACGAGGCGGCCAGAGAGGTCAGTGACACAGACGTGGGAACAGACGTCACGACACTCTCAGAAAGTACGGCTGCGGTGGAGACAGAGGTGACAACCACGGTCTCCACGACGGCAGCAAAAGAGGGCTCTCCACTCTCAACTAACGTAGGTGGGCGCTCGGGTAGGGCGGAGGAAACGGGCTCAACGGACAGAGGGCCAGCTGTGGTGGGAGTGGTGGTGGGCGCGGAGGTAGTGGAGGTGGTCTCAGCGAGTGTACTCCCGACACCGGCATAAGTGTGGACAGAGGTGTCGGGAGCAGCAGAAATATCAGGCTGCTGAGGGGCCACGGGGTCAGCGGGAGCAGCGTGTGCAGCGTGTGCCTGCTCGGCCTCCTCGGCCTCAAGCACATAGGCGGCGGGGATCAGGAGATCCATTGCCGGAAGCCAGTCCACCTGTGCTAGTGCTATCTGTGTCCGAGCTGGGCTCGGAAGGATCATGTAATCAGCACCGAATGGACCGTGCAACCAAACCCAGTGCCGCTGACCGTGCGGACGTAGCATCTTCATCCGGGCCATGACGTCTATGGACAGTGAAGTGGGGCCCGGGGCTCGTCGCAGGTCAGCAGGAAGGTCCTCGCCGGTCATAAGAGCGAGCAGGGTGATCAGACCGCCGCAACATATCAGTGAGCGAGCGCCCACCGATACGATGATGCGGTCCAAAAACCAGCTCACGATATCAATCACGACGGCGGGGACCAACTCGTCACTATCCCTAGCTAGAGCTCTGGGGCGCGTCATCGCATAGAGCATATAAAGCTCCGGCGTAGACATCGTCCAAGGCTCATACCTCGCCAAAAAGGTAGTCGCCATAAGGCGCTGAGCTATGCGAAGGCAAGGGTGGACAATGGCCGAGGCCTTGGCCCTACTAGGGTCAAAGGCAGCAGGTAAACCCGTAATCCGGGCCCAGAAAGCGCCAAAATCGAAGGAAGGTGGGGGGATGTGAGTGGGGGCGTAACCACGGTCGGCCCCGGGGACATCGGGCCACGAAAAGAAAGCTCTCATCATACCGAGAGTGACCTGGCACTCTCGGTCCATGAACCTAAACGAGCATCCCTCGTTGGTCCGGGCGATAGAACTAAGCACCTCAAGTGTCGGACGGACGAACGTGTCCGCCGACACCTGGAAGAAATCTCGCCAACCCACGTTGTCATACAACGTGAGCATCCCCTCGAGTACCCCCAGGCGTCCTAGGTCTGCAAGGTGTGCGAACCTGGAGGGTACAATCGAGCGTTGGGAAATGCGCTCAAAAACGACGCGGTGTGCGTCGTCCCGGAACGTAATCCCCAGGGCCCGACAAGTGGAGCTGGTGGCGGTGGTGGTGGCTGTGGGACGGCAGGGAGTGGCTGTGCGGGGTGAATGGGCTCTGCAGGCTGTGCGGGGTGAACGGGGTATGGTGGTGTAGGCAGAGGAGAGTCTTCCACCTCGTGGGAGGGGCCGGGCTCATCCGACCGCTTCCGCTTGGCGGAAGCTCTCCTCGATCGCGGCCATGTCCGGGGCGGCATATGGCCCCCGGGTGCTCACCAAAAGCGATAAAAATGCGGTGTGCGTAAAATAAAGGAAGGAGTATACCGCGACACGCCGCGAGAGCAAAGTAATGGAAGCGTGCGAAGACGACGCCTCCACGTAGCCCAAAACGATCCCCGGAAGCTCCCCTGGGCTCCCCTAAGCTCCCCAATATAACATGCGCATCAAACGAAGAGATTAGCGTGTAATATTCAAAACGTATGGGGGATTAGGGGTATAATAGATAGAAATTGAATTTAATTTGGGTTTGGGGTTCGTTAGACACATGGATCGTCGAAAAATACGCAAAAGAGGAGGAAATAGGCGAAATAAAGGGTACCGGAGCTCGACCGGCGAGGTGGTCGCAGGCGGCGACTCGGGCGAGGTGGAGGAGGCGTCGGCCGGTGGTGGTCGGCCGAGCGTGGCGGTGGGGCGAGTGGTCGGGCGAGTGAGGGGGGCAGCAGGCGAGGGAATACGATCGGACGCGATTTTGGGGTTTAACTCGTTTCGAAAAACGCGCCGTCCCGCTCCCCCTTTTATAGAAAAAGTTACGACTCGGCCGAGTGACTAAGTCGCTCGGCCGAGTGAACGCAACGGAAATATTTTGGAAAATTCCTCCCCGCTAATGACTCGGTCGAGTGTCCTTGCCATCCTCGGCCGAGTGGAAGAAGTCCATTCGGCCGAGTGGCTCAAGCTACTCGGCAAGACTCGCCCTAGGAGCGTATCAGTTTTACTCGGTCGAGTGAAGTTATATACTCGGCCGAGTGGCAATTATACTGAAATCAAGAAAAGAAACAGAGAGTTAGGTACAGTAGACTTCCCTCGTTCGTGAGCCACTCGAGCGGACGAACTTATGTGCTCGGCCGAGTGACTAGTATACTCGGCCGAGTGAACCTTGTTTTCTGCTGTTTGGCTTCGTTTGGGCTCTAAACTCTGTTTTTCTTCCTCCAGTCGATTTCATCTTCCTCCTAAGCATCGAGCACATTCCTGGAGCGCTCCTCGTCACCTTGTTCATCCTCTTAATGATAGATACCTCGTTCTCCTCTCTTGTCAAAGAAAAATAGGACCCGTTATCACGAAATTTTTGGGGCAAACGACTCAAAACACTAATAATTTCTAAAACAAAAATAAAGGAAAAGTAAAAATAAAGCGATAACCGTCGGGTTGCCTCCCGACAAGTGCTCGTTTAAGGTCGTGAGCTCGACCCCCTTTGATTTTCAATTCATTGCGGGATGTTGGGTGCATATGGAATGCACCCGTCAAATTTTCCGGGAAGAACGCTTGGATTCGGATGTTGCGGCGGCGTGTTCTCCCTCGGTGCTCCTTTGCCTCGGGTAGTGTTGGGGGGTGGCTCCCCCAAGCTAGTGCTTGCTCCGGGCTTCGGCTTCACCGGCGACACCGATTTCCGTATCGGCTGAGCTTTCTTCGGAGACTTCAATTTTGAGAGCTTACAAAGCTCTCGAATCCTTGCGACATTAGCGTCGCCTTCATCAACTTCGGTGGAGGGGTTGGGGGATTCATTCATCTTCTCTTCTTGGCCCAAATCCCGGCCTTCCTCAGAATCTTCCTTGAATAGAGCGCCAATGGAATGGGGGTCGCCTCCTCAATAACCTCGTCAAGGAGGTCCATATAGTCCAGCTCCTCATGATAAGGCATGTGTTTCATTGCCTTGGGTATATGAAGCTCCACATCGATGTTGCCGACGTTCAATGTTAGAGTTCCTTCTCGTACGTCGACAATGACACCGGCGGTGGCGAGGAACGGGCGTCCAAGTATTAGCGACGTATCTCCCTCCTCCTTGACATCCATGATCACGAAGTCGCATGGCAAACATATGCCCCCCGAGACTTGTAACGGGATGTCCTCTGCGATCCCTACCGGCCTTGTGATCCGACCATCGGCTAGTTGTATCCGCATGTCGGTAGGCTTCAATTCCGTGCCGGTGTTTAGTCTTTGGAACATAGAGAGAGGCATGAGGCTAACACTAGCCCCTAAGTCCACTAATGCCTTTTGTAGAGGGACGCCGCCTAAGGTACAAGGAATTCGGAAACTCCCCGGGTCTTTGAACTTAGCGGGCTCCTTCTCTCTCTTAGTGAACCAAGTCCCCTCCTCAGCTAGCATTATTTTCTCCTTCCTCTTTCTTCCCGAAATCAAATCCTTTAAAAATTTAGCATATGTCGGGATCTCAACGATAGCATCGAGAAAGGGAATATTGAGGCTTACCCCTCTCAAATATTCGAGAAACTTTGCTAGTCGCTTCTCCATCTTTGCTCTAGCAAGCCTCTGAGGGAATGGGACCGGTGGCATAAAACGCCTCTCTTCAATCAATTGCTCCGCTCTAGACTTCTCTTTTTCTTGTGGCTCTTTCTCCTTCTCTACTTCAATGACCGGCTCAATTGGCTCTACATTCTCCTCCACGGGCTCCTCGGTTGGAATCATGACGGGAGTGGTATCCTTCCCGCCTCTAGTTGTAACTGCAACCACGGCATTGATGTGGCCGGTGGCGCCCCGTGGGTTTTGCTCGGGTTGAGCCGGCAATTGTTGAGTATTCCGATTGAGCAACGCCAATTGCTCTGAGATTTGGTCTACAACGGTTGCAAGGGAATCTTGACCCGCCTTCAAGGTAGCGTTGGTATTTTTCTGCTCGACCATAAACTCCTCCACTCTAGCTTCAAAGTCGGTTCGTTGTTGAGCTTGTGGATGGTTAGGATTTCTCCACCCTTGATTGTATCCGGGCGGCCTATAGGGTCCAACTTGTTGCTTTGGTGGGAAATTATGTTGCAGAGGCCCCCTCGGTGGATAATGTTGTTGTTGTGGTGGTGGTCGAGCTTGTTGAGGTAGTTGTTGTGGCGGATTCAACGCTCCATCATTGTTTGCATAGGAGAAACCGGTATGGTTTCTAGTGGCCGGATTGGCCCAATATCCTTGGTTCCCCGCGACGTATTGAACTTGCTCCAAAGATCCCTCTCCTTGTTCTCCTCCCAAATACATAGCTTGGGATTGGTCTTGCCAATCACACATTTGATTTGTTGGTGTGGATGTGGAAGGGGCTCCTTGGGGCTCCGTGATATATTTCTCATGTCTCTCCACCACCTTGTGGAGAGAATCGAACTTGTTGGTCAGCTCCGCTACGGCCTTGGCCTCATAGATGCTAGATGGCTTCAAGGAGGACGAAGAGTGTCCTCGCTCGTCGTCCCATTGTTGATTGTTCGAGGCCATCTCCTCAATTAAGGCCGTAGCTTCGTCGGGAGTCTTCGATAAGATGGCCCCATTTGCCGCGGCATCAATAATCTGCTTGGTCCCCGGTTGGAGACCATTGTAGAAGCTATGGACGAGCTCCCAATCCTCAATGCTATGGTGGGGGCACTGATGCTACAGATCTTTGAAGCGCTCCCAAGCCTCGTAGAGTGTCTCTTGAGGTCCTTGCTTGAAGGACATAAGAGCACTCCTAATCTTTACCGTCTTGGAGGGCGGATAGAACTTGTCAATGAACGCGCTCGCCAACTCGTCCCATGTGGTAAAGACTCCGTCAGCTTGCGTCCTCAACCAATAAAGAGCTTTATCCTTTAATGTGAAGGGGAAGAGGCGCAGCCTGATGGCATCGATGGAGACCCCTGTCATCTGAAATGTGGCGCACTTCGACAAAAATAGCTGGATGTGGTAGTGAGGATTTTCATGGGCGTTCCCATGAAATGGATCCTGCTGCATCAGAACCACTAGTCCGGTATTCAGCTCAAAATTCTTGTCGGCCGCCAACTCCGGCATGGCAATGGACGAGGTCGTAGAAGAGGTCTTAGGCCGAAGCCTATCGCGAATGGAAATGATCCTCGCCATTCTTGCCGCCAATTGTTCCGCAGTTTCCGGGTTGGTCATAAACCTCCCTTCCGGATCTTGTCTCCTCTCCGCTCTAATTCTCCGCACAGTACGTTCGATCTCGGGATCAAATAATATAGCTTCAGGGTCCGCCGTTGATCTCGTGTACATGCAATGGGAAAACAGAGTTTCAAAGAAATGATTAGCACAGTGGAAGGGTTAGATAAAAATAAAGAAATAAAACAGAAAGAAGAAAAAGCTAGGGTGATAAGATCAAACACTATCGCCTCCCCGGCAACGACGCCAAAAACTTGATCGCTTCCGGGCGTACACCCAAAAGAGCGACCGTGTAGTTTTACCGCAAGCGCACGGTGTAGCGGCGAGCGGGTATCGAACTCAGGGAGGACGTATGACAGTGCCTGCTCCGAACAACCTGGCTATAAGAACAGAAAAGATGGAATTTGCCTTTTGGCGATCCTGTCACAATCGTCAGACAAAGTATGGAGATATAAAATCAAATAAAGACGCCTAGGGAATAGGGAATCCCCGCTACTCACCGTATCTCGTCAATGCGATTCATTGGTATCGCAATTACTAGGGTAGAATTTCGGATGAACTAGTTGCAACTGAATGTAAAACCTAGCTCACGCTCTCGCGCTGTTGCCGGTCTATAGCTATCCTAGGTTTGGGGCCAATCTCTTGCAAACCCTAGCCTAGGCAAGCTAGCATTAGGATCAACATCATCGTTCAATCGCGTCCCGAGCCCACTCTCGTGCAAACTCGGGCCACGACCTAGGTTGGGATAGTTCCTACCCGTCCAATCTCTTGCAAACGAGTATCGGTATGGAATTGCAACCGAGAACCCTAGTATCGGTCCAATCTCTTGCAAACCGATACTACGGAAACTCAATTTCAACCCAATTCGGATTTATAGGGTTTCCTGTTGAATTGGGATCCAATCTCTTGCAAATCCCAATCGATATGAACACCTAGCTATCCGTAGTATATCGATCCCAAACTAACCCTAATAGCAATTCTAGCAATATTTCTACCAAATCATCACAAATCAGAAATTGGGCTCGTAGGGTTCATCCCCACGCCCCAAGACGTTAGGACTACTCACAATTCATATCACAATTGCAAAAATAATCAATTGAAATAGCAATAGAATTCATCACAATATTCAAATAAGCAATAAAAATGAGATTTTTAATGAAGAGGGAAACAAACCAATAAAGTTCTCCAAGAATCCAACAAAAATAAACTTTTCTCTCCTCTCTAATCACAAGAATCAAAAGCTAAAAAGTTTAATCTAAAAAGCTGCAAAAAGCAAGGGAAAAAGCTCTCTAATCTAGGTTAAAAACTGGGGTTAAATACCCCCCAAAACTGCCAAAAAAATTGTGACCAAAATGCCCCTGCGCAGCCTGAAAATCGCAATTTACGCTACAGGCAGCGCGGCTCACTCGGCCGAGTGACAAAAGTCGCTCGGCCGAGTGAGAAACCCTGAGAATTTCCAGTAAGTCTGGGGTCTTGGGGGTCTTCACTTCGGGCGTCGCTCGGCCGAGTGAGTTGTCGTCACTCGGCCGATGGCTTCTATTCACTCGGTCGGGCGGCAATTTCCACTCGGCCGAGTGGGTCTTCTGATGCTCAGGCAGACGAAAAACAATAAGTTGGCTCTTTTTGATGGGCGTCGTCTGAGTGCCACTCGGGCGGACGGAATAAGTCGCTCGGCCGAGTGGGCTTATGATGCTCGGCCGAGTGCACGCTTGGAGCATGTCTGATCTGGCCGGCCGAGCGGGGTCTCGTCGGTCGGCCGAGTGACTCCTTCACTCGGCCGAGTGGGACACTGAAAATGCCCAAACAGCTTGTTTTTGCCTCCTCGTCGCTCCTACGACGTTCTTTCTTCTTCCGCTCCTCTCCAATAACAAAATACCCCCCGGGGAAGTTGTCGGTGACACTCCGGAGAGGGTGTATCTCGGAATCACTCCAAATCGCTCCAAATCTCCTGAAATACGACAAAAACAACAAATCGTGAAAAGTATCGCAATATCGTCGATATATCGTGAAAAACATGATTTGAGCGATCTAAATGGCATGCAAACATGCGGGAAAAAAGTGTAAAATACGGAGTGATCACTTGCTCGCATGCACATCATCAGGCCCCACAGTGAGCGCCACTGGATCTATCTTTTAGGCACCTACCACGAGCATCACATGTATCTTCCCTACCCTGATCTTACATAGATTTAGCCAGCCATGCTAGACTGGCTCCTTCCTAGCATTCACCATATCTCACACATCCACATTCTTGAGCCTCTAGGAGATCAGCCTACTGCCGATGAGGATGATAGTGACTAGGAGCTTAGCTCTCCTGAGGAGGAGCCTGTGAGTGCTGCCATTCCTTCCACCTCTGTCCACACTTCTGCCAGTGCCACTCCCGCCACCACACCAGCAGTGAGTTCCGGAGCTGTACACACCTCTACCCCCGAGGTCATTGCCTCACTATCATCCCTGCCTGTACCTGTAATGACCACTTTTCGTTGTACGTTGTTCGTGCACGTGCTTTTGACCGTGCACGTGTTTACTTTAGACTTTGTTTGTTTGTGAACACTTTGTTGTGATATACCGTTGTGAACGTCTCTGAGAGTATTAAATAGTGGCACTATTTTGGAACGACGTTTCTCGAGTCATTTTCCCACAATTTAATCTTATTCGATGAGACGTTGCGATTCTCACTTTTGACGGGAGACGTTTCTATTTTTAGTTTCGTCGTCCGACGTCAAAATCGAGATCCGTCTTCTTAGTTAGCTCACTTTCGTCACCACGATCACCCCAATATTTATTTTATAATTTTTGGAGTTTATTTGACCACTTTTATATTTTTAGCAAGGTTTAAAATATTTTTAAAAGCTAGGTTTTATATTAATTTCGACCAATAAAAATTTATTTGAGTTTCAAACGTTTTAAATAATTTTTGAGCCAAATCTTAGCCCCTATCTTGGCCGCACCCAATCCCTATGTGATTAGGAAGAGTAGATTTGAATTTTAAATTATTTTAAACTCATAATCTCATTAGGATTAGCCCTAGACCAAGTCAACCCCTCTACACTATATAAACAACCTTTAGGAAGACCTATTTTCGTAAGAAAATAACCCTAGCCGCTTCCAAAACCCAAATTTGACGTTGCGACAAATCGTCGCAACGTTGCGACGAACTCCCCCGCACCGACCAAGCCAAACCGCCCAAAATCCCCGCCCTGACCGATGCCCAAGCCCGCACCAAGCTTTGCCTGCACCCCGCTACTGCAGCCGCTCCGTTCTCCCGCTCCGACCGAGAGGAGCCCTCGGTCTGACCGAGAGCTTGGCCGCTCCGCACGACCCGCTCCGCACCACACAACCCCGCTTCGCTGTCTCGCACCGTCGCCCTGCATCTCACCGTGCCCGACCGAAGCCCCCGCCCGCACCCGCAACATTGCAACGCTTGCAACGTTGCAGTGCCCGCTCCCCCGCATCCGCAGCGTCCGACCGACGGGTTGCTCCGCACCGACCGACAGCACCAAGGCCCGCACCGACCGCAGCGCAGTGCAAGCCCGTTCCTATGTGTCCGACCGAGCCATTCCCCCGCACCAAGGCCGTCTGACCGAGAGCCATTCGTCGCAACCCCGCACCCGTCGCACCACTTGCCACCGTGGCCCCCCAAGTTCTCCAGAGGTATTGTGGGTCCCCCATAGGTCCCTAGGACTACTGTGGGCCCCACCTAGGTGCTCTCTCTATGACGATTTGCCGCGTACGACGTTGCGATACGTTGTAGGCCGTCGTCGCACGTGCTAGCTTTGGAATCTGGACTCGTCGCTCCGGTTGATGCTCTGAACTTTCCAGCGAGGAATCTATATTGGAATCAGGACTTGGAGCGCGTTCTCTTATTCCAACCCCTGGCGTCGCTACCCGACGCCAGTGTAGCTTTCGCGTCGTGTTGAGGTAACGCTTTGCACCCCTAGGACCCCCAACCCATTGCTTGTTAATCAAGACTAAAATTGATGTTTTTAAAATGTTTTAAATGTTTTAAATTCACTAATCAAGATTAATAATATGGACTTTAGGCCGGTGGACTTGTGCACGTAGGATAATTGTGATTTTGGACTCGTTGGACGGTGTGCTCAGACGTTGTACTTGCAGGCAAGTGAAACTTGCCAACTCTTGTGTATGGCCATGTTTTTAGGCCACTTCCTTGCTTTTAGCGTAAAAGAGACTAGTCAGTGAAATGATAGCTGGCTAGACGCCTACTTGATCTAGTTTGACAACGAAACTAGATCAGTCACCTAAATTGATCTAGCTTGACAACGAAGCTAGATCCAACCCTTAAACTTGTTCATGCATTTTTATATGTCACGTTTAAATTTCTTAACTGTACGCACTTTTAACTGCCATGCATTGCATTCTACATGTCATCCAAGTTGATTGTTGCATTCGTAGCACACGCTACAATACTTGTACTGTACTCCTTGAATACTACTTCCTGGGAACGGGCCTCATGTGTTGGTCAAAAGCCAATGCCCGGTTTCCTTGTCTGGCTAGGTGCACCCCTATGCCATACTTGTTAAAAACACTTCCTGGCTCGTGATCCAGAAGCGAGCATTACCGTTCGGGGGTAAGGCCCTGGCTCGATACACGTGGAGGGGTAGGGATAAACGATCACCTGAGCTTAGGAGTGGCCCGATCAGCCACTCTAGCCAGAAGGCGGAATCTCTGTGCACGAGGTGCTTACTTTACTTGTCTTGAACTAGTGAGTGTTACTTGTAAAACTTGTCATCCATGCCATGTTTAAATGCCATGCTAGTACTTTACTTTACTTTACCTTACTTGTTGCACTCATACTTTAAACTGCCATGCCATTGCATTCATGCTAAACATGCAGGTCATTTAGACTCTTTCCGTGTACTTTTGTTGGCCATGTTTGGGCCTTTAGACTCTTTCCTTTCAGCCTGGTGGCTTTTTCTGTGATGTTGAAACTTATTTTATGGATATTCTGAGATATCTCTTTTGTCTCATTTCATTATTATTATCTTTGTTTCGTTCGCGTTGCAAGGACCTGCAGTTTAAATTTGATTGACGCTTATCGGACTTGCAGCTTTACAGTTTCAAGTCTGAGCGGACCTTCTCACGCTTCGCCTCCATATTTTTGGGAAGCGGGGCGTGACAGGTTTTGTTGGTGGCCCATGCAGGTCCAGTCTTGCAATTGCGAATTAACGAAACAACGATAATAACGGAATGTCCATTAAATAAATTGCAACATCCGAGTCATAAGCCCTGAGTCTAGACGTTTCTTATGACACTAGGTGGTAAGAAGACTTAGTCAGACGTCTGTGCTTGCTAGCTAGAGGCCCCTGATTGTTAGTTAGACTCACTGTCAGCAATTGATTTAATCGTCATAGGAGTTACCTTAGTGGTTCTTGTCTAACTCTGACCATAGTAGACTTCTAGAATTTCCTTTAGTCGTTCGCTTGGGTTCATCGATTTCGGACTAAGCTGAACGCATTTCATTACCGTCTAGCCCTTTAGAAAGTCTTAGCGCTTAGTTTCTTAATCTTTGGTTGGTCGACTGTAGGAGTTCCCCGTAGATCTACATGGTTCATATCCTATGCGTATGTGTGTATGATCACCGGACCAATTTCCTTGCCTCGATTCACGAGATCGCCTCATGACGATCGTCGTCAATTTTCGAACCTCTCCATTACAAACCTTGAATCCTCTGAAAGTATTTTTCTATTTCCTCTTTCCCTAAGTTTAAATTTGTTCAAAATTTTAATATAAATATACTTATCTTTGTACTCCTCGTTGATTTAATTTTTTTAAATTTTTGTCAAAATTTTTGAATAATAGTTTATAATACTTTTTCAGCCTACACTTTTGTACCTATGAAAATACATATTTCCTTTCATATATTAATTTAATTCTGAACCGTACTTTTATATTGCCCAATTCGATTTATAATTTTCCCTCCTAATTTATGCCATTCAAACGACACATCGCGTCTCCTTTTAATATACTTTTCAAGTCACCTGGGATTTTAGCTTTCAGCCAGTCGATGTTATGCTATTCATTTCCCTGTTTCAAATTTTTGTAAAACTATTGTTTCATAACCACTTCTTATTTAGACCCTCCATAATTTGGTTTCAAAGCTTTACTATCAATTTTGATGATTCTACCACTAAGCTATTATTATCTTTCCACTCACCATACGTGCTTTTAGAATAATTTCTAAACTAACATGAATTTCAATTATTTTTATATCCCTACCAGACTTGTTGTGCTCGTATATTAAGAAACTTGTGTAAATCAGTTTCTCATTTTTTGGCAAACCCTGGTTCTCTAAAAGTAGTTCCAATATTGATCATTTTAAATTTTCTTTCCCTGGTTTAAAGACTTTGAAAGCGTTTAAAACGAGCTTCAACTCTTCAGTTACTTTAATTTCATTCTTTAAATTTCCAAAATTTTTGCCAAAATTATATTTAATTACTGACGTATAATATTTTCTAAACCTCGTCCTTAATATTCGCGTAAATGATTCACTTCTTTTTTTAATGATTTTATGTAAGCCAATAAACCATTTTCTCTTATTATGAATATTCGACCCAAACTTATTTTGAACAACTCGTTTTATCGATCTCCAAATATTTCTTTACATGCGAGGATTTTAACTTTTGAAGAACGACAGTTTTCAAACTCCACGTATTTTAGCTTATGCTATTTACCCTATTTTCTTTTATGTATTCTATATAAGCATCACTACATCTCCCTTTCCCTCAACCTAAACATCACCATTGAGCCAATGTTTCGTCTAACCAAGCTGTCTCCTTGTATTCGTCCTATCTGAACTCGTGCTTATCGATCCTTCCCTCGTCACGCTTTCGACCTCGACCTCCCTCTATTGCTTAGGCTTTAGTGCCCGTCGATGCCTGTGTCAACTTTAAGTTGTTAGTAAGCCCTTGGACCTTATGACGTAGTCGTAGTGCACGTACCCAAGTTGTGTACGTGGGCTTGAATGAGTTTGCCCCCATAGTATATTGATGCTTGCCTATTGTGTGATATATATATATATATATATATATATATATATATATAGACACACACACACACACTCAGAGTCATTCGTGATATTATGAAGTTGTTTGTGTGTTAGTATTTATAGATTTGTGTGTGGTTAGTTATACCATACTAGGGATGCCTGTGTATATAAGAGTTAGTGTTGGATTATCTAATAGGGTGTATGTAGTTGGAGATACTTGTAATGGTTGAAATAAAATGATTGGTAAAGCTATGTGTATGTTAGGTGTGATAATAATAGGTGTACGGATAGGCCTATTATGTGACCTATATGTTAGTACGTATGAGCACGTGCTCGTACGTAGATATGTATTGTGCTCAGATGTAAGTAGTTATGTTTTGCTGTATGAGTATATATGTGATATACATATGGTAGTATGATTATAATTGGTATTGCTTGCTTTTACGGGATGTTGTATGGGTGCATACCGTGAGGTATACACGATTATTGCACATCTTAACCATGTATGTATAGGTGTTGGTATACTAATTATAGGTAGTAGGCTATGGTGTGAATATATATGTTACATATGCGCGACTATACGATGAATGCGTATGTATTAAGGAGTGTATTATAATTATACGTGTGCTGATGTCTGTATTACTATTATGGTATATAGAGTGATTGAACTATGTGAGTATTACCTGAATAAATATTAAGTGTGATTGACTTATGGTATGTATATGGTTGTATTGGTAGACATATATATATATATATATATATATATTGGAGTGGTATAGGTATAGGTATAAATGCAGTGTTACGTATGTAGAATATTCTGATATGTGTATTGAGTCTCACTCAAGCCTGAGTGGGTATACTCTAAGTATATTGAATGTATGTTTGTAGTTTGAATATAGCGATGTTTGATGTATGTATAGTGATAGAAGTGTTTGTGCCTGGTTGTGTTACGCACATGATTGTGGGTCGCTATACCAGTAAATAGTTATAGGGGTTGGTCTTAAGGTATAGCTATTTACTAAGGCTTGCCTGTATGAACGTATGTGTACTAGCTAAACTAGGTGTGTAGATGTACTGGATATATGATGGTATGATTGGTGTATATAAATGAAATGTTAGCGTGTATGGGTGTGCACCATGCACGGGTAAGTATGTACTTAGTTATAGGTATTGATGACTATGGTATATGTGGCGTGTCATAAATATAGTTATAGGACCGTATGTGATGTGAATATATGGAGAACTATTTGCTTACATTTGAATGACTATATATATACTGTGAAACTATAGTAGTGGTGAATGTATATTAGATATAGTGAAACTTGATTAATAATGGTATGGTGTGACTACATGAGTTGATGTGTTTGGTATTGGATGAATATTAGAGGGCAGTATACCCATGTTGGTTTTGTGCATAGGTAGTTACTTATACGTAGAGCAATGATTGTAATTGCTAAGTGTGAGACTATCCTTATGTGAGTATCTGAACTATTGTTTTGTACTAGGTAAGTAGTGGTTATATGAGGGATGTACGTATATGTATATGATTGAAATACATGTATGAAATTGACTGACTATAATAGGTATACGTGTATGACGTACGTGAATGTATATATATACGTGTTGGTAGTGATAATGTTTGACTACCTAGTGCGTATATAAGCACTTGTAATGGCTATACCTGGTTTGAATTATAATGTGACACGATCGGGATAGTTACTAGAGTGACTAGATATATTAGAAAGTCCGAGGACGGACTTTATTCTAAGGTGGGGAGGATGTAACGACCACTTTTCGTTGTACGTTATTCGTGCACGTGCTTTTGACCGTGCACGTGTTTACTTTAGACTTTGTTTGTTTGTGAACACTTTGTTGTGATATGCCGTTGTGAACATCTCTGAGAGTATTAAATAGTGGCACTATTTTGGAACGACGTTTCTCGAGTCGTTTTCCCACAATTTAATCTTATTCGATGAGACGTTGCGCTTCTCACTTTTGACGGGAGACGTTTCTATTTTTAGTTTCGTCGTCCGACGTCGAAATCGAGATCCGTCTTCTTAGTTAGCTCACTTTCGTCACCACGATCACCCCAATATTTATTTTGTAATTTTTGGAGTTTATTTGACCACTTTTATATTTTTAGCAAGGTTTAAAATATTTTTAAAAGCTAGGTTTTATATTAATTTCGACCAATAAAAATTTATTTGAGTTTCAAACGTTTTAAATAATTTTTGAGCCAAATCTTAGCCCCTATCTTGGCCGCACCCAATCCCTATGTGATTAGGAAGAGTAGATTTGAATTTTAAATTATTTTAAACTCATAATCTCATTAGGATTAGCCCTAGACCAAGTCAACCACTCTACACTATATAAACAACCTTTAGGAAGACCTATTTTCGCAAGAAAATAACCCTAGCCGCTTCCAAAATCCAAATTTGACGTTGCGACGAATCGTCGCAACGTTGCGACGAACTCCCCCGCACCGACCCAGCCAAACCGCCCAAAATCCCCGCCCTGACCGACGTCCAAGCCTGCACCAAGCTTCGCCCGAACCCCGCTACTGCAGCCGCTCCGTTCTCCCGCTCCGACCGAGAGGAGCCCTCGGTCTGACCGAGTGCTTGGCCGCTCCGCACGACCCGCTCCACACCGCACAACCCCGCTTCGCTGTCTCGCACCGTCGCCCCGCATCTCACCGTGCCCGACCGAAGCCCCCGCCCGCACTCGCAACGTTGCAGCACCCGCTCCCCCGCATCCGCAGCGTCCGACCGACGGGTTGCTCCGCACCGACCGACAGCACCAAGGCCCGCACCGACCGCAGCGCTGTGCAAGCCCGTTCCCATGTGTCCGACCGAGCCATTCCCCCGCACCAAGGCCGTCTGACCGAGAGCCATTCGTCGCAACCCCGCACCCGTCGCACCACTTGCCACCGTGGCCCCCCCAAGTTCTCTAGAGGTATTCTGGGTCCCCCATAGGTCCCTAGGACTACTGTGGGCCCCACCTAGGTGCTTTCTCTCTTACGATTGGCCGCGTACGACGTTGCGACACGTTGTAGGCCGTCATCGCACGTGCTAGCTTTGGAATCTGGACTCGTCGTTCCGGTTGATGCTCTGAACTTTCCAGCAAGGAATCTATATTGGAATCAGGACTTGGAACGCGTTCTCTTATTCCAACCCCTGGCGTCGCTACCCGACGCCAGTGTAGCTTTCGCGTCGTGTTGAGGTAACGCTTTGCACCCCTAGGACCCCCAACCCATTGCTTGTTAATCAAGACTAAAATTGATGTTTTTAAAATGTTTTAAATGTTTTAAATTCACTAATCAAGATTAATAATATGGACTTTAGGCCGGTGGACTTGTGCACGTAGGATAATTGTGATTTTGGACTCGTTGGACGGTGTGCTCAGACGTTGTACTTGCAGGCAAGTGAAACTTGCCAACTCTTGTGTATGGCCATGTTTTTAGGCCACTTCCTTACTTTTAGCGTAAAAGAGACTAGTCAGTGAAATGATAGCTGGCTAGACGCCTACTTGATCTAGTTTGACAACGAAACTAGATCAGTCACCTAAATTGATCTAGCTTGACAACGAAGCTAGATCCAACCCTTAAACTTGTTCATGCATTTTTATATGTCACGTTTAAATTCCTTAACTGTACGCACTTTTAACTGCCATGCATTGCATTCTACATGTCATCCAAGTTGATTGTTGCATTTGTAGCACACGCTACAATACTTGTACTTGTACTCCTCTAATACTACTTCCTGGGAACGGGCCTCATGTGTTGGTCAAAAGCCAATGCCCTGTTTCCTTGTCCGGCTAGGTGCACCCCTATGCCATACTTGTTAAAAATACTTCCTGGCTCGTGATCCAGAAGCGAGCATTACCGTTCGGGGGTAAGGCCCTGGCTCGATACACGTGGAGGGGTATGGATAAACGATCAACTGAGCTTAGGAGTGGCCCGATCAGCCACTCTAGCCAGAAGGCGGAATCTCTGTGCACGAGGTGCTTACTTTACTTGTCTTGTACTAGTGAGTGTTACTTGTTGTTACGCCTATTTGGCCAAGGTCCGAAAGACACGAGCCCAGAAACCCGACCGCCGGTCAAGAGCCCATCTGCACACTCGGGCCCACTCGATAAGACCCTATGGGGGACCCCCCCAAATGTCAATTCGACCCGGCCCCGGTAACACATCGGTCACTCACCCACTCCTGCGATAACCGCTCTCTCGATCCCGCTACCACTTAATGGCAGTTATGGGGAGATGCTGGCATGGCGCAGGGGGCAGCGACGGGGGGGGCGGATTGAGGGGGCACGATTGAGGGCGGACGAGGGACGTGGCCCGGGGGCAATCACGGCGGAGCTCCATAAAAGGGCTAGGAGGACGACAGGACCAGGGGACCGCATCTCAGGTATTCAAAACCTAAGGTACTCCATCAACGACCTAGCTCCCCCATTTCTCCTCCTCTCTCCCCCGCTCGCGCCGTGAGACGCCGTACCGATCTCCTCTCGAGTCGTACCGTCTCCGCCGGGCCTCCTCTTTCAGATCTCTGTCTGACTTAGGCATCGGAGGGGTTTTGGCCGGAACCAAGGTCCGGCCCCCCTGACGAGTGTTCTCGTCTACGTAGGAGGGCATCAAATCCACGGGCCGAGGCTTCCCCTCTGCCCCTCGCCAACTACGCGACCAGCTGGACGATTGAGGCTTCCCCTCGTCGTCCGACCGCTGAGGCCGAGCACGTCTGACCGAGGCCGAGCGTCTCAACCCGGGCCGAGGCTTCCCCTCGCCCTCCCGACGACCGACGACCCCGATTCGGCCCAGCCGACGTGCTCCACGCCGTCCGCAGCTCCGACCCGCGCCTCGTCTACACCAATTCGGCACACCCGAGGGACCCAGGCGGATCCATTGACCACGTTGACCGGGTTACCCACGGTCAACGCTTTGTAGTGAGAAAACACTCTGAAACATCTGGCGCCGTCTGTGGGAACCGAAAACCGTCCCACGAAGAAGCAAACCACACCAGCAATGGCACGAACCAGCAATGGAAAGAAGCGCATGCCCCCCATCCCGGAGGAGGGGAATGGCACATCCAACGGCAACCTCGAAGACACACCCGTCGGCGATCACCCCGACCCCTCAACCGAAGAGACCGGTGGCTCAGGACTGGCCACACAGGGACAGCTCCGCGCCCTGGCTCAGGAGACCAACGCGAGCCTCCAGACGTTGGTCGCGACAGTAAAGCAGCTCGTCGGCCCTGCGCCATCCAATGGAGGCACGTTGGGAGACAGCCATCGATGGGCGGGGGGTCCCCAGCTCTTGCGATCCGCCGTGGTCGACGACCACGGGACCCAAAAACCGAACACGGATCGTCGGTTCACACTGTCCGGCTCCCATCAGGCGAGATCACGTGCCTCCTCCCCTTATCGTGAAAGGAGCCGAAGAGAAACCGAAGGGACGGAGGGCGAATCGATGACTGCATCATCTCGTCGGTCACGGTCGTCCCGCTGCAGGAGAAGCGAACGACACCACTCGAGAGACCAATCACGGCAGAGCAGGAGCTCCCGCCGGAGGAGCCGGGAGCGCCGGGTCAGCCCGACCCCCAGCGTGGCGAGGGCCGTGGAGCCAGCCCCGCTGGCGCCTGTGCACCCTCCACCACTGAACGAGCCAGGGGCAGGCGACTGTCGAATCCCCGGGGGCATCCATGGAGACCGGTGCCCCCTCTCACGGAGAATAACCGACGCACAGGTCCCCTCTCGATTCAGGATCCCGGCGCTGGGGAAGTACGACGGGATAGGGGACCCGGGAAACCACGTAATGGACTACGAGGGGGACATGTCCTTCCAAGGAGCTGACGATGACCTGCTTTGCCGAGGCTTCTATTCTACTCTCAGGGGAGCGGCGAGGACCTGGTACCGCAGCCTGCCCAGCCGCTCCATCGACAGCTTTGAGGAACTCACCCAGTTGTTCTGCAAGCAGTTCATGGCGGGGAGGCAGATCAAGCCTGATGCTGAACATCTGTTCAACATAGTGCAAGGCCCGGTCGAGCCGCTCCGGCAGTTCATGCGCCGCTTCAATGCGGAGAGGCTGAACGTGAACAGCCCTCCCGACCTGGTGGTCCAAACGGCCCTTAAGAAAGGGCTTCGCCACAGAGGCCTCAAGAAGTCCCTGCACAACGATCCCCCGAAGGACCTCCCCGGGATCATGGCAAGGGCCGAGCGCTTCATGTTGACCGAGGAGGCCTCGGTCGTGGATGCAGGAAAAGCCATTCGAGGGACCAAACGCAGCGACAGCGGACGAGGCAGCCCCGAAGGATACCGGACCGAGAAGAGGCCGAGAAACAGGCAGCGCAGAGAAGGTACGAGGGACGCCACCCCAGACGCCATCCTCGCTCAAGTACAGAAGGAAGAGCGCACCGATCGCCCCCCACCGAAGGCAAAAAGAGGTGGGAAGAATGGGGAGAAGTACTGCAAGTACCACAAAGACAATGGCCACGACACTGAAGACTGCTGGCACTTGAAGAAGGACATAGAGAAGCTGATGAGCCGGGGGCACGCCAGTAACTTAGCCGATGAGCCGACTCACGGGGAAGGGACCTCTATGCAGCCGGACAAGGGGAAGAAGATCAACACCGTCCAAGGACCCCTCCGCATCATAGAGTGAGCTGGCGAGGTCTCTCCTCCCAGTCGCAGCCTAGTCCGAGGGGATTATCTAGGTTCACATCCCTCTGTCTAGCCTCATTTCCTTTTTCCTTTTTTCTCCAAATGTACTAGTCCGACAGGACTCTTAAGAGTACAATCGCATTCCCTTTTATCTTCCCTTAATCTTCGATGGAATCAACGTTTCACTAAGGGTGCAAAAGAACGAAGACCTCCACTGGAGGGAAGGCGTTCATAGGTCTGGGGGCAGTTCCCCCAGCCAGCACGGACACCGACCGGTCCTAAGCCGAGGAGCTTCGCCCTCACCGACCGACCCTCGCGCTCGTAAGTCTGGGGGCAACTCCCCCAGCCGGCGCGGACACCGACCGGTCCTAAGCCGAGGAGCTTTACCCTTGCCGACCGACCCTCGCGCTCGTAAGTCTGGGGGCAACTCCTCCAACCGGCGCGGACGCCGACCGGTCCTAAGCCGAGGAACTTCACCCTCGCTGACCGACTCCTGCGCTCGTAAGTCTGGGGGCAACTCCCCCGGCCGACGCGGACGCCGACCGGTCCTAAGCCGAGGAGCTTTACCCTCGCCGACCGACCCTTGCGCTCGTAAGTCTGGGGGCAACTCCTCCAGCCAGCGCGGGCGCCGACCGGTCCTAAGCCGAGGAACTTCGCCCTCGCTGACCGACTCCTGCGCTCGTAAGTCTGGGGGCAACTCCACCAGCCGGCGCGGACGCCGACCGGTCCTAAGCCGAGGAACTTCACCCTCGCCAACCAACTCAATCGTTCTAAAGCTGAAGACAACTCCCCCCGCCGGCTCGGGCGTCAGCCGGTCCTAGGCCGAGGACGAAGCGACAAAGCAAAATATACGAGAAGCTCGGGTAAGTCAAATTTCGTTTATAACGGTATGTCTTATTTACAGGAAATCAAAGTGAAGAAACCTCTCTACAACTAATCCGCTCTCAACGAACAACAAAGCTCGTCACCCACAGAAACTAGGGCCACACCGGCGAAGCAAAACTTGTCGACTAAAAGAACTCGAAGTTGCAGGCCTAAGCAAAAATCCATGCAACCAGCAATTATTGGCTCTGGACCAGGGAGTCGCTGGCGTGGCCGAAGGAGAAAGCAGGGTCAGGGGTCCATCCCAAGTAGACTGGCCCAAAGCGAAGCGGATGCTAAAAAATTTGAGGATAAACAGCCAGGAGGAACGACCTAGGGAACCCGGGCTCGAGAGGACACGTCCTCGGGCACCTCCCCCTGCTCGGAGCAAGGGGGATCGACCGGCGGAGGGTCTTGCCGAACACGCTCCGCACATTCCCGGAAGGAAGACTGGACGACTTCGACGATCCGAGGGGCGATGAGGTCTTCATACGCACCGAAGGCCTCCCTGAGAACCACGAAGATCCTCTTCCCCAGGGTCTCGACGACGCCCCTCTCCACCTCCTCCGCAAGCCGCGTCACCTGGCGCCGATCCGACAGTTCCCTCTGAAGCTCCTCCCTCTCCAGGCGGAACGACTCCGCCGCTTCCTCAGCCGACTGACGGACATCCTCCAGCTTTCCCTGGAGGTCACCCACTCGTCCCTCCAACTCGGCCACACGGAGCTTGAGACGCCGAGACTCCATCTGGGCCTCCGTCATAGCCACCTCCGTCGCCCCGGCCCGCTCTTGGGCCCTCATGGAGGACTCCTCCAGCTCCCTCAAGCGGACGGCTCGACACTGCAACTCCACAGCGAGCGCTGAACCCTGGAAAGACGAGACATGGGCTAAGAAGAGGACAAAGGGAAGGAGAGGATAGCAAGATAACCGAACCTGTTGAAGGATCCAGACCAAGGAATCTGACATCTTGTCGGCAGGGATCTTCTTGAGGAGGCTGCGGTCCCGGGGAGGGACGGAGACCTCGGCAACCTGATGGTCCAAGGCTCGGTCGACAAACATCGAACTCCCAGGGACGACAAGGGAAGCCAAATTGCTCGCCAACGAGGCCCCGATCCCCGGTGATACGGGCGAGGACGCTGCGAGGGGGGTGGTCGACAAGGCTACCGAAGGATCCCCGGTGGTCGCCGCAGGAAGCGCGGAACCCGCCGGACTGGAGGGATCCGCGTCCTCCTTCCTCTTCTTTCATCCGTGGGGCTCCGAAGGCGCCGGAGGGGAGCGCTTCCGCCTCGCACCATCCCCACCCTCGGGAACCTGAGGGGGCACGCCAAGGGCAGGAGGGACTGCACCGGACCCGTCATTACCCCCTGCCTCTTGGGCTGACGGGGCGGGTCTGGCCCTTGTGACCCCCCGGGAAGGGGATCGCCAGAAGAAGAGGCGGGAGGCGCGGCCACCACCTTACCCACGGAAGTCTCGGCTCGGCGCACTTCCTCCTCAACGGTCCGCCGAGGTGCCCTTCCAGAGGTACTACCTCGGCTCCGAGCAGCTCCACGGCGGATCAGTTCATCGACGTCACGGACGAACTCGCGGACAGCCATCCCTGCAAGGGAAACCAAAATCAGGATGAGTCACAGGGCGATTCAAGACTGAAAAGGCGACCTACCCGGAGACCACAAGACGGCCTTCAGGAGTAGGTCGTCCAACAAGGACCAGATGGACTTCGATTCCAAGGGGAGGGTCGACAGCAGCGCGGCGGCTGCCCGGTCGACGTCTGAGAGAGCTAGCGGCGGGCGAGGCTGGACAGACCCGCCCCAACTTGTCAAAATCTGGGCATCCCCCAGGAAGACCACAAAGACGTAATCCGAACTCCAATCCCCCGACCAGCGGGGCAGCCCGATCAGGCATTCCCTCCTCAAGCGGGCCCGGAGCTACAGCCATGACCCCGGGCCGACCGTCTGGATCTGGTAAAAATGGAAGAAGAGGGGGAGAGACGGCTCCAGACCACGGGTACAGTAGAGCGTAGCGAAGCCCGTCAGTACCGCAATCGAGCAAGGGGTGAACTGGCAAAGCGGCACCATGAGATATTCCATGACCTGGATAAGGAAGGGATTGAGCGGGAAACGAAGACCCAGGCGAAACATTTCGACGTAGACGCAGAATTCATTGCTCCTCGGAAGGCAAATCCGCTCGTCGACGAATGGAACTCGGACATCGTACGGGAAGCAGAGATACTTTTCCCGGATCTCCGTGACCGCCGAAGGAATGGTCCTCGACGGCGTTCGGAGGACAACCGGGGGCATGTTGAGACACACGGCAGCCGACGCCATGTCATCACAGGCGTAGTCTGGGAATAGCTTCCCCTTCCCCTTATCTCGGAGGGGACGACTCCTGGAGGAGGAACCTGATCCCACTAGCCGAGGCCTGCCCCGCCTGGACTCTGGAGAATCCCTCGCCCCTTGGCCAGAACCGCCTATCCTAAGAGCAGCCATAATACGAGAGCGAGAAAGGAATTACCTTTTAACTAGATTGGAGGAGACAAGGAAGCGAAGGCGACGGGAAGCTCCGAGTTGTGGAAAACCTAGAACAATGGGAAGAGCTAGAAAGAAGTGGAGATCAACGCGGCTGGGGATCTTATATACCGGACACAGGGACGAATTCGAAGCGCCTGACAAGAACGCGTGGCAGGACTCGAAGAACCGGCGGCGTTTCGAAATCGGCGCCGAGGGAAGTCCAATCGATCCGCCTCATCATGACCTACATTTATGACCACGCCTCGATTAAAGCGCCACTCGGAATCCCAGGAGGCACAGAGGTCGAACCGAGCAAGCCAAGGCCGATCGACCCCACCGAGGGTGGCTCACGAACCCCTCGGCTTCTCAACTTAAGACGATCCCGCGAGCGATGGGGATAAGCTCGCAGCTACATGTGGCAGCATCAGAGGACCGACGATGCTTTGGAGCCCGTGCCTTAAAAGTATCGAACGGACCAACTCATGATGACGACTAGTAAATGAGTCGGCATCGACTGGCGAGCCTGTCAAAATCGGCAGAGGTCACATCGGCCGAGCCGAACCGGCCGAAGCCGATCGACCCGACCGATGGGGCAATTGTTACGCCTATTTGGCCAAGGTCTGAAAGACACGAGCCCAGAAACCCGACCGCCGGTCAAGAGCCCATCTGCACACTCAGGCCCACTCGATAAGACCCTATGGGGGACCCCCCAAATGTCAATCCGACCCGGCCCCGGTAACACACCGGTCACTCACCCACTCCTGTGATAACCGCTCCCTCGATCCCGCTACCACTTAATGGCAGTTATGGGGAGATGCTGGCATGGCGCAGGGGGCGGCGACGGGGGGCGGATTGAGGGGGCACGATTGAGGGCGGACGAGGGACGTGGCCAGGGGGCAATCACGGCGGAGCTCCATAAAAGGGCTAGGAGGACGACAGGACCAGGGGACCGCATCTCAGGTATTCAAAACCTAAGGTACTCCATCAACGACCTAGCTCCCCCATTTCTCCTCCTCTCTCCCCCGCTCGCGCCGTGAGACGCCGTACCGATCTCCTCTCGAGTCGTACCGTCTCTGCCGGGCCTCCTCTTTCAGATCTCTGTCTGACTTAGGCATCGGAGGGGTTTTGGCCGGAACCAAGGTCCGGCCCCCCTGACGAGTGTTCTCGTCTACGTAGGAGGGCATCAGATCCACGGGCCGAGGCTTCCCCTCCGCCCCTCGCCAACTACGCGACCAGCTGGACGATTGAGTCTTCCCCTCGTCGTCCGACCGCCGAGGCCGAGCACGTCTGACCGAGGCCGAGCGTCTCAACCCGGGCCGAGGCTTCCCCTCGCCCTCCCGACAACCGAGGACCCCGATTCGGCCCAGCCGACGTGCTCCACGCCGTCCGCAGCTCCGACCCGCGCCTCGTCTACACCAATTCGGCACACCCGAGGGACCCAGGCGGATCCCTTGACCACGTTGACCGGGTTACCCACGGTCAACGCTTTGTAGTGAGAAAACACTCTGAAACACTTGTAAAACTTGTCATCCATGCCATGTTTAAATTCCATGCTCGTACTTTACTTTACTTTACCTTACTTGTTGCACTCATACTTTAAACTTCCATGCCATTGCATTCATGCTAGAACTGCTAGGTTGCTTCACCTACTTTCAGTTTCCTTGCACAAGTCTCTTGTAGACTTGCTGACATGTGCCCCTTGCTCTTTTGGGTGTCACATGTTAGACCCTGAGCCAGAGACCGTTGCTGAGTACGTGGTGTTTTGCTGACGCTGAGCCTGAGTCCATGTCTGCCCAGGAGGAGTTTTGTGGACACCGGAGATCTTTCTTGGTGACCTTGCTGAGTTTCTTTTGTTTTAGGTTTTATTGTTAGTTGTCGGTGCGTGGCACCTTTGTTTTGTACCTTGTACTTTTGTTGGCCATGTTTGGGCCTTTAGACTCTTTCCTTTCAGCCTGATGGCTTTTTCTGTGACGTTGAAACTTATTTTATGGATATTCTGAGATATCTCTTTTGTCTCATTTCATTATTATTATCTTTGTTTCGTTCGCGTTGCAAGGACCTGCAGTTTAAATTTGATTGACGCTTATCAGACTTGCAGCTTTGCAGCTTCAAGTCTGAGCGGACCTTCTCACGCTTCGCCTCCATATTTTTGGGAAGCGGGGCGTGACAGTATCTGAGGGCACGTCTTTATCTTTTGCGTCTAAGCCTACAATCTCTACCATTTTGGAGCATGCCACCACCAGTTTTGTCCCCACCACTTCCGATTCTGCCAGCACACTACCTTCACCTGTGGACCCCATTCCTTCAGACTCGATCATTCCGGAGTCCACAGCTCCTTTATCTAAAACCACCACTATCCACACAACATTTGTCTTCACGGAGAGCATCGCGGTCTCCGTCACCACTTCTGTCACTGCAACAACTGCTCCTTCTGATTCCACTGCCCACACCTCTACACCATATCTCAGATCCATTCCTTTTCCATCTTCTACCGAGGCCCACACTAGACCACCCTCTCCTGATTTCTATTTCAGACCTCATGCAGCATGAGCACGAGCCCATGGAGAGAGGGTTGTGTCTAGTAGCACACGTCCACCACTTAACTCCCGCCTCACTGACGCACGCTTGACAGCAGTGGAGGATGAAGTTGCTGGTTTGAGGCGTGACTTTGCCACCCTCACCCGCTCAGTCGCCACCCACCACGAGTCAATGAACCAGGAAATTTGGGAAATTTTAGATATTCTGAGGACACAACATGCACCACCCGTCATACTTGCACTTGCTCCTCCTGTCAGACCTGCATCGCTCATCGAGCATATTGTTCAGGCTACTGCAGAGCCTACCCCACCTCCTGTTGAGCCAGTTGCACCAGTCTCTGACACACCTGTCCTCACACCTGTTGACCAACCTATTATTTCATCATCTGGTCCTCAGCAGCGGGACCCATCACCACCTCCTGAGGGTGGTGCCCCTGCTTGATTTATATTTTTTCTCTTGTTCTCCCCTCCTTCCATATTTTGTGCCCATATGTCCTTTTGGGGCCCTGCACCTGCATAGCTTGGGGGAGAATCCATCATCACCCAATTGCATATTCCCATCATTGCATCATTTGCATGATTGCATATATTCTAGGCATTAGGACATGCAATTGCATCTTTTGCTTTTCTTTCATTGTATGGGTTTTTTATTTTCTTTTCCATTTTCATTAACCACCCATCCCACCCTAGCATCATTTCCCGCATTGCACGCGTTTTCTCAGCAGTGAGGACACTGCTGTATTTAGCTAGGAGGATGAGCACTTTCACTTTTTATTTTTATTATCTATCTTTTTTTTTCACTTTACCTCTTTCTATCTTATTATCCACCCATTTTACACCACTTTAGTTTTTGTTATATTTTTAGCATCATGTTTTTAATCTTTTTGTATGCTTGCATGCTTGTTTTATTTTACCTTTTCGCCTTTCTTTTCCCTTTTTATGCTAGATATATTCTCTATAATGATATCTCTTATGCTTTAGCAACCATCACGATGCTTATTACTCTTGCCATGCTACTTAAAGTATTTCATAGTCTTGTGCTTGCATGCTTGTTTTATTTTACCTTTCTGCCTTTCTTTTCCCTTTTTATACTAAATATATTCTCTATGATGATATCTCTTATGCTTTAGCAACCATCATATGCTTATTACTCTTGCCATGCTACTTAAAGTATTTCATAGTCTTGCTATATGCTTGCAAAATATATTTCTTTTGATGACTCCTCTAAGTAAATGCATGACATTTATTGAAGATAAATGTATGGATTAGTGTTTAGTATGCTTTTATTGGAAATGCACCTAGATTCACGCATAATTAGTATATCTGAAGTATCAGTTTTATTGTCTTATTTACCTTTTGTTGCATGCATGATATGATTGTAAACTTTACTGTTTGACTTCACTATTTGTTGAAATGATTGAGAATATCCATGCTTACATATGAGTTTTAGTTGATGTATTATCTTATTGAACCGTTTGTGCATATCTTAGAGCGAACCGAGTGATACATTATATTTCTTTCTCCATATATATCTTTATTTCTCTACTTGTCACCTGAGCTCACCCCTTGCAGCTACTTATACCGCATCCATTCCCAAAAATCCATTGCAAAAGAAAAAGTTAGCTCCAAAAAGTACAAAAAGCCAAAAAGGAACCAAAAACCAAAAAAATACAATTTATATTGCTCCTACAAAAATCCAAAAAGAAAAAAATGAGAAACAAAAACAAAAAGAAAAGAAAAGAAAAGAAAAAAAGATATTTCTCTATCTATTATTGTAGCCACTTTTATACTTGGGAAAACCAAGGCAAAATCACATTTTCCCCTAAAATTTTCCTTTGGATACGACGCCTCAAGCTAAGCTTGGGGGGTTGAATTCATTTGACCATATGAGTGAGTATGACATTAGAGTGGAGTTGTGCACAAATGGGAATATTTGATAATGCTGAAACTTAGGGAAATAGTTTAGCTATGGAAATTTCTTATGATTTGATATGAAGATATGAATACCATGACTTTTATTCTATCCTTTAATGCATGCTTGGTGTGATACTTATATGCTTCAGTTATAACTCTTGATTGAAAAGTGCATCACCAATTATTTGCATAGTAAATTCTATGAATTACATGAAGTGAATATGAGTTGATTGCATGAATTTAGAGAGTCCCTTTTTGTTGATATTAAAAGCTTGCAAGTACCATGTTTAAGTAAGATATGAAATATTTATAGCATGTGATTCGTATTTTTCGAATTTATCGTGATGTGTAGATTATAGCTTGAGATCTGAGCGAATAATCTAGCAACCACCTCCATTTTTCATTCTTTTTCTATTTATTATTTTCATCTCCCGGTGAGCTTCAAATTCATCTTCCTCGAGGACGAGTAAGAGGTAAGCTTGGGGGATTTTGATGTGTCCATATTTTCCATGCATTTACTGCATCATTTCATATCATTTTCTCCATCCAAAGTTCACATTTATATATGTTATCATGCTTTTAACGATATATTCGAATTTCGTATAGAATTATGGATTATCAGGAACTTTGGAGATATTTGGAGCATTTATAGGACATGGACACATCCGAGCCATCTGGAGAATCATTGCAAAGGTTCAATAGGTGTTCAGCAAGGTGAAGAAGAAGATTGGAGGAGAAGGAGAGAAGAGAATGAGAGTTGAGAGCTCTAGAGGCCAAGAGAGTTGTTTCCCATGCTACTCAGTCGAGCTGCTCAGCACTCGATCGAGCTGACACTCATAAAGCTCCAGCAGATCGGACACGCCTTGCTCGACCGAGCAGACATGTCACTCGGTCAGACCAACTCGGCAGCTACCAATGCTTAGCAGAATTCGAGAGCCCAAGGCTGCTTGATCGAGCAGACCAGCTGCTCGACCGAGTGGAATCAAAACAGAGTAAAGATTTTGAGGGTTTCTCCCTCCACTATAGCTCGACCGAGCAAGCATGGGGACTCGACTGAGCAGAGCTTCTACTCGACCGAGCACAATCAAAATAGTACGCTAATTCTGAAGACCTTTTAAGCCCACTGTAGCTCGACCGAGCGGAAGGGCTACTCGATCGAGTAGCCCGTATCAGCCATATGCCAAAGAAGCAGCAAAGCAAAGCCGCGCATCCAGCTCGACCGAGCGACGTCGATACTCGACCGAGTAGGGCACCGCAGCATGACTATCTAGTGGGCCCGATTACCTATGACTGGAGATTTTTGTGGGGTCCATCCCCTTGTATGTAAGCACAATTTTTACCCTATTTCAGAGAGGGGTTATTTTCCTTAGTTTGAAATTTAAGTTTAGTTTTCTTAAAGAGTTCTCATAGCCGTCGCTAATTTTGTAGAAGATAAAGATTGGATTTTTATTAATTGATTTTGCTTAGGATCTTGTGTTCTTAATTCTCTACAATTGGCTATTGCTCTACAACATTTTGTAACGATCTCGACTTTATATGCTTATTTCAATGTCTTTTCATGTGATGATGATATATCTTGCTTTTATTGAATATTCTATCGATATTTCTATGAGTTGTGAGTAGTCTTATCTAGGGTTAATGGATTAGCCCTAGTATCTTAGGATTTAGATGTAAAGTTAGGATTTTTATGTTGTTTTGGTATAAAAGGGATATGTTTTGGTTGATCCAACCAAGTTTGTAGGAGATTCCATAAAGGGTTTGTGACCACGACAGTGGTGCATACTTCTTGGGCGGATATCCTATGAACTTAATTAGTTATGTTAGTAAATCCAATCAGGGTTCGTGACCACGATAGTGGCACACACTTTGATGGGATCTACCGACATCCTATATTACTAATTGATGACATACGACAGTAGCATCAATCAGAGCCACCAATACACAGATCAAAGCTCTAATCCACGATAGTGGCATGAGTAGAGATTGAGAATAGTTGTCGATCATAATGCACGGACTGCGTGTGAGGCTATCCACAACGGTGGGGCTAAACACAGGATATGTTAGACGAGTGGCACAACGACAGTTGGTCATGAGTTCTACAATCTAGATGTGACAATCTCTCCCTAATAAAGCCTATTCAACGTAAGAATTCTAACCTAGCCTAGACATCCGACGATCCTAGTGGTGACTCATATTGCCATAGTCTCTTTATATTATTGATAACCCCGTTATGAGATAATCGTGACAACCATCGTTGAATACGACTGCTGACACTATTCTGAGATCTAGAAAATACCCAAGACTATATAAGCATTACCACCCTATGGGATCGACATTTTTCTATATTACAAAGCTCTGACACTGTGCACTTGCGGTAGTTTCCCGGTGTAAATCCGGAGCGCACCAGGAGATAGGTTGGTGATATCTGGATTCTGTGGTTCAGATTATGTAGGTGACAGAGATAGAAGGATATCTACGAGTGGGTATGTGTTCACCTTGAGCATTGCTGCTATGTCATGGAGATCAGTCCTTCACTCCATTGTAACACTGTCAACCATAGAGGCAGATCTGCTAGCTGCAATTGAGGCGATCAAGGAAGGCAAGTACCTGAGGAGTCTACTGAGAGACTTAGATATAGCACAAGAAGTGACGAAGGTTTACTACGATAGTCAGAGCGCAATCCACATGGCAAAGCATCAGGCCTACAGTTTGAGGACCAAGCACATAGAAGTGCGGGACTTCGTTCTTCAAGAAGAGAAGAAGGTGATAGCACTGGAGAAGTTCTTGACGGATCACAATCCTACAGATATGCTCACAAAGATTGTTTCCCCATTCAAGCTTAGGCATTGCTTGAGCTTGATATATACAAGGTAAGTAGTTGATGTTTTTCTGTTGTTATGAGAGTTTCGTAAATCCTAGATCTAGGTAGAGATGTTTGGTATTTGTGCAGAGTTGATGTGGAGAGCTTGAGTATGCCATGGTTGTTGAAGAAGTTTGAAGCAGGGTAAAGTTTATTGATTTATGCTTCAAACTTAGAATCTGGAAAGTTGACAGAGCCGTAAGTGTCTATGCACGTCCGTGCGTATCAGAAGATGTATCAGCTGACTTTCATAGATTTCGACACTGTCGTGCTGACATCCGTGCTGACATCAGTGTTGCCAAGTAGCTCTCTGTTTATTTAGTGACACGACTGTGTTGACTGTCTATGTTGCTGACACGGCCATGTTGACTGTCCGTGTTGTTTAGCAGCTCTTTGTTTTTAGTCGCAGTTCTACACACGGCAGTGCTGATATGCGGCGGCCGTGTCGATGCCCAGAAACACTTGAACGGCCATATTTTAGCTTCTAATCTAAACCGTTAATTTCTATTTGGGTTTAATTGGATGGACATGATGGAAACGCCATCGTCTACCCTAGGGGGTATTTCTATCATATAAATACCAAGAGATAAACACACGACGGCTACACGAAGAACGCTATGCATACATGACAGAGAATTGTGAATATTTCCTTGCGTCTTCAAGAAGAAGGTGACTATGAGCTTTAGTATATGCGTATTTCTTGTTCTTGAGACTCTGGTAAGATCTCTCCATTGGGTGTGTGCATGAGAAATTGTAATTGCTAGAATGCTGGAGTTATTTTGTTGAGAATGCATACATATTGTATTGGAGGAGATTGGCATTCGGTGTATTTTCTGAATTAACATCTCTGATCTAGTGGAAGCCGTGACAACAGAAAACTGGACGTAGTCCATAGGGTGGGCCAAACCACTATAAATCCTGTCTCTCTGCGTGATTGCTTGGCTTGATTGTGTGGTGATTTTCCTTGTGCTTCTTATGATTCATCCTAGATCCTAACTCTACATTGTTTTGATTGGCGACACAATATTTTTCATTTATTCCGATGTGCACACTTAGGTGTTGTTTGATATTGTGTCAGATTTTCCCAACATGTGGACATCTCCATGTCTGCGATTTTTTATAAGCTCAACTTTGCTTTTGATTCATTTTTTCTATTTTATTTTCAAAAAAAAGTGGTTTAATTTTTGGGAAAACACAATAACAATTATTGTATTTTAATCATTGCCGTTCATTTAAAATTGGCGGATTTAAGATTTGGAAGGTGGGAATATTTAAATGAACCACACCCATATTGCTTGTGTTATGACTAGTAATCTAATAAATAAGCATATATTCATGTTATAAGGCACATACTTCCAAAAGGTAACATCTAATAAAGCCATAAAATTGCAAGAAGGTCCACAGTTAAATCCAAATATATATAGAACTTTGAATTGGACTTCATGACTAGTGATAATATACCACCCAAAAGCCTAGAAGCTATGCTGGATGAACGGTTCACATATTCTCGGGCCATCGGCCCATGCAAGAAAGTCCTAGAATGTAAAATGACCAAAATACCTCTTGCCCAAACCTACACAAGTCATGTCCACGAAGAGAAGATGTAACTCAGCATATTCCCATCTCTCATTACAGTTAAATCTCCTCTCTCAAACATCCAGACTTAAGTGCCGTGGCAGTTGATCCGACAGCCCCACCCATGGCTCGACTTGCTAACACTTTTGTTGATTGTGATGTGCATGCGACACGACATTCAACTCACCGTGCAAGGGACCCGGGCCTTACCATGCTGCCGATAAAGGTCCATCTGTTGTTAGTACATCATCACAAGCCGTATGTGATTGATTGGTTGAGAAAAACTTGAGAGGCTAGAATCGAACTACATCCGAAGTGATGCTTGCCCGAATTCTTTTGCCAAAATGCGAAGAGAACAAAAAATGGCTTCATTCCATTCAAATCATGTTCTATAAAGGGGAAGACTCCACTAAAGTTATTCAAAGTTGTTAGTGCTAGCTCGAACAGACGGTAATTTTCAAAGCAAGAGTTCCCGCGCCAAAACGCTCATTAGCATTTCACTTGAATATTCAAAAGCCCAGAAAAGGAAACCCAAAAAAATGGGTGGTGTGGCTTCAACGAGCCGCTCTTAGCAGTCGATAATGAAGTGTGAAAATTTGAAGGTTAGCTGTGTTCCTAGGGTTTTCGCATGGGGGAGTCCAACTAAAGCGTCCATTACCGACATGCATTGCCATCAAAGAGAAGAAAAGATGCACAGAGATATGCTATCGGAATCAACCCAAATGTCATGTGTTCCCACAAGCTTCCTAACATTTAGCGTTGATCCCGCTCGATTATAAGGACTTTATCCTACCGAGCAATTGCTCAGATGTCATTCTCTCCCTCCTCCCTCCTGGAAGGTGCAGGATTGAGCCCCGGCCGGCGCACGCTTTACCATGTACCAAAAAAACATCATATCTGATAGGATATTAACTTTATTGATAGCAGCTGGTCACTGTTTCTCATCTCTTCAATTGCTTGAATGGTATGTTTGCACCTGAGGCCTGATATGGCTGGATTCTTAACTAACGATGTAATAGTAGAAAGAACAACAGATCTTTCACCCAATATAATCATCTGAAATCAATAAACAGGAAATATGATATATGAGATTTCTGGGTTCCGAACCTATAAAGCACGAAAACCCTCCTTTTCAGTTTACCATTGGCCTACCTAGCCAATTGATTATTGTAAAGTTTCATTCCAGTTGTAATCTTCATGACTCATTTTTTCCCAATTACATCAAGTCCATTATATTTAAAAAAATTTTGAAAATTATCCATATCCCTCCATTATTTCAAAAGTATAGAGTACATATATACTAATACTATGGTTGTTCGCAGTGGTCAAGTCATTTGTGTAACTACTAAGGCTGTGTTTGGTTGCATGGAAAAGGAAAGAAAGGAAGGTGAAATGAAAAGGAAATGGAAAGAAAAAGAAAAGGAAAAGGAAACCGATTTCTTTTTTATGTTTGGTTAGTGAGGAAAATTGTAAAGAAAATTAAAAGGAAAATGGTAAGGAAAATGATTTCTCATGTTTGGTTGCTTATGAAAATGAAAAGGAAAACTAGAAATAAATATGATTTTATTTATAATTAATATTTTAAAGGGTCTCATTTTTCTATTAAACTCAATCCAAAACCATTCTTCTGAAATAAAAAAATGAGCAATAACAAAAAGATAATTTTTGTTGTCGATAAAATTTTTGGCTCAGAAAAGGGAAGAAAATTTTTGGGAAAGAAAACGGTTTCCTTCCGATTTGGGAGAGAAAAGTAGAGAGAAAAACTCTATATGTTTTTTTCTTTCATTTTCCCTCTCACTTTCTTTCCTTTTACTTTTCTATACAACCAAACAATGGAAATTAACTTTCCCATCACTTTTCTTTCCTTTTCTTTTCTTTTCCTCGCAACCGAACACAGCCTAAGTGATGTACTTTTTTTAACCATGCGATGAATTTAATAGGGAAACATGTATAACCATATTGGCATTGGTCAAAGGTATGTATATCTTTATCTAACTAAATAAGAAATTCGAACTTGACTAATACTTTATAATTTATTGACGATGGTCATGGTCACAAAGGTACCAGGGGAAAAAGACATAATTGGAAATTATAAGAAGTTGTAATTGACAATAGTTTATCTACCTTCTATGAAGTGAGATAAGTTATTATCGGCAATCAAGTTTATCGAATTCTTGATAACTGGATCCTACTTCCTTCTATAAAATTAAGCTACTAATTTTCATCTATCTTTTTGTGCTTAAGATATTCGCTAAAATTTGTGGAAGAAAATAATTAAATATAAACCAATCTTATTTAAGAACATCTGTTTTACATAATCATAACTATTACACACATCATTTGTATCATCATATCTGGCCAAAAACTTATCTTTAAAAAGAATAAACTCAAAAGACTTGCTTATCAAGATTGGCTAAGAACTGTAAAGATTGCATTAACTTATAACAAACTTACATACATCCTAGATGCAGCCCCACCCAACACATCAATTGAGGAATCCAGTGATGTAGATGTAGAACTTTGTAAGACCTAGACTGAGTATAGTACCATTGCTAAGTGCCTCGTGCTGGCATCTATGAGTAATGATTGCAAAGGAGGATCGTGAATTAGAATGTTAAGTCCATATTTCTTGTGATTCAGTATGTAGGAATAACCAAATAAATACAAAGATTAAACACAAGAACCAAGCAACGACAACCAAAACTTGGTAACGCAGTTTGGTGCACACACCTATATCTGCGGGGCCACGCCCAGAAAATCAGATTACTCCACTATAAATAACAATGAATACAATCACTAATATCAGATCTATACTAGAAGAAGCATACTCCCCCTCAATACAAACCGCAAGGGGTGATCGCAATCAACCCCGTGAAGTAATCTATGCAAGCTCCCCTTGCACAACAGACTAGATCAACTCCCTTGATCCCTACGTGCGTAGCCGTCGGCCTCCGTCCCTAGATGTAGAAAAACTGCAAGATCCACTTGCACAACCGACTAGAATCAACTCCCTTGATCCCCGCCTCTGATAGCCGTCAGCCTCCCTCCCGGAGTTCTTTGATCGTCTTTCACAAAAGTCGTAGCACAGCCGCAAAACCACACGCACCTCTTACTGCCCCGATCCCCCTCAATCGCGAAGTAGTTATGGTAGTTCGCTCGACAGATCTCGTGCAGATCGGCAGCCCGCTAGAATCGGAACCAATACAGCCAAATTGATTCCGATAAATCTTCAAGATATGGCAACATATATCTGCGGGCAAAAATCTCTCTAACAGATTTCCCAACAAATTCTGAGAGATAGCAACTCCAATAATATCTCTAACAGATCTTCAATTGCAACAATATATATCAGATTGCCTAACAGAGATTATAGAAAAATTTGGAGAAATCCACCTTTGATAATCGCTGAAGTCATTCGATTCCAGCCTTCTGACACAGCATGTTGGATCTCATGCTGTATCATAACGTTCAATATAACATACAACATGGCCAATAAATAAGATCGTTCATACCATATTTGCGGATTGATACCTTCAATCACATCGTCAGCAAATCTTATGCATACCAACATACAACCGAATATCTGGAGAAGATATAAACAATAATGCAAGATATGAAACCATTCAGATATAAAATCTTCAACCGCACATATCTTCAACCGCACATACCATAGATATGAAACCATTCAGATTTTGTAACCAATATTTCCAGGTAAATAACTACCTCTTTAATGCAGATATTCCGCCAATATTTCTAGGATCACTTTGGGTAAGAAATCACATAGATCAAGGAGTCATTTAACCATTCGGGTAAAATGATCTAAACAAATCTCCTCCCATCAAATAAGGAACTAATTCGGACAACAAGGAACAGAAAAATCTCACCAAGATATTTCATCGTCCAATGCAGAAACCCCCGAAATCCTAGACTACAAATCAGATCTGAGATCACCCCAACAGATTTGTAGACCAAAGCAGCGTTTCTGCATACGAACCAATATTCCAAATCCCATATGTTGAACATTATGTTGCAATATAAGACACAACATGACTGCTCAAAATGTATATAAACTGTTCTGATTCCCCAACCTGAACTCTACAGAACTAGTGCCACTAATGCCAACTTATAGCAATAGAAAATCAACCTAACATTTCTCCTTATAAAAAGTTATATGGAGAGCAAAGATGAATAATAAGCTTTAATACTTCAAGTAAGTTGTTCCAAATAAAGATGGTAGCTAAAACCCTACTACAAGAACACATACTCAAGATGATTAGATCCATTAAAGAGGTGGTTAAGGTTTATGTTGGATAATGAATTATATGTTGATACAATTCTTCAGTTTCTTCCTAGTATGTTTTTTCAGTTTATATTGAACTGTTAGGAGATGGGTATGCCCTCGAAACAATTTATCTCTGTGTACGTATACAAATGTCTTATTCAAAATAACAGTAAGCTGTTTGGTAAATATTTATCTAAATTATTGCAAAGGAGGATCGTGACTTAGAGTGTTTAGTCCATATTTCTCCTTATAAAAAGTTACATGGAGAGCAAAGATGAATCATAAGCTTTAATACTTCAAGTAAGTTGTTCCAAATAAAGATGGTAGCTAAAACCATACTCCATGAACACATATTCAAGATGATTGGATCCATTAAGGAGGTGGTTAAGGTTTATGTTGGATAATGAATTATATAGTGATGTAATTCTTCAGTTTCTTCCTAGTATGTTCTTTCAGTTTATATTGAACTGTTGGGAGATGTGTATGCCCTCGAGGTAATTTATCTCTGTGTACGTGTACAAATGTCTTGTTCAAAATAACAGTAAGCTGTTTGGTAAGTATTTACCTAAGTTAATGTCACGCACCGCTTCCGAAAATGGACGGAGGCGAAGCGTGACAAGGCCCGCTTAGGCCAGAGCTGAGAAGCTCGGACCCAATAAGCGTCTGTAGAGGTACCATTTTAAACGATTTTCAGGTTCTTGCATTATTATAGTTCGAAACAGCAGAAAGTACGGAAAGGAAGTTGCATTCATTAAATTAGAGATATGATATCCAACAAGTACAAAGTCTAAAAAGAAGCCTAAGCGTGGCAACAAACTATCTAAAAGAAAACTGAAAGTAGTAACCTCTGAAAGTGGCGACTAAAAGACCTCAAGGTCTGGTCCTTGTCAGGTACGTACTCTGGTGACGACGTCCTCGGCTCCACGTACTCCAGTAAGTCTGCCTCGTCGACGTACTCTGGCTCAACACCTGACGTACATCACCAAAAGAAGGAACTGTACGTCAGGTCAGGTCTACAAAAAGGGTTAGACCAAACTGCAAGTGTATCAACTTTTAGACAACGTTTTACTGGTTGATTAGCATGCTGGGGTTATAACTGAGTAACAAACAGAAGTAACGCAGCAGGAAAATAAAGCGCAACAAGTAGTAGTCGTAGCGTGTGCTACCAAATACGGGACTAACCTACAGGTGTCATGATAAGACGGGACGTGACTGGACAAGACAAGACAGGACAAGTGAGACACGAAAGGGTTCACGCCTTATGGTTCGAGGGGGATCAGACCCTCTTACCGTGCGCACGCTCAACCCAACCCCAAACCCAAGAACTCAGGACAAGATTTACAGGGATCATTTCCGCTAGGGAAACATCCGAAACGCCCGAAGGCTTTTTGTGCAACAGGGATCACTTCCGCGGGGGAAAGCATCCGAAACGCCCGAAGGCTTTTTGTATCACGGGGATCACTTCCGCTAGGGAAAGCATCCGAAACGCCCGCATGCTTTTTGTATAACAGTCACGGGGATCACTCTCGCATGGAGAGCATCCAAAACGCCCGCAGGCTTTTTGTGTAACAGGGACATGACATGACAAGTGTAAGGAATTGTTATTCTAGGTTGTCCACACGCACGCACACACAAGATAGCCCTACGATGTCAAAAGTTGTTGTTTGTCGAGCTTAGACTACGTCGTCAAGTCTAAGTCATCAGGGGCGTCCCGGATGCTATCATTTCACGTCCGGTTCTATACATTCACAGTCTAACAGTTCTAACAATCTAAGACCACAGCACGGTCAAAAACGCAAGTGGGTACACTTGCCTGCGTGGCGAGTGTGTCGTCCTCTTGAAGCGTCTCGTCCAAGCGTCTCGTCCGCGGAAGTCCGTCTGAAATAGGTCATGGGGACGGTGTCAGGTCGCGTTTTTCAATAATCCTAGTTAGGTTCATTTCTAGGTTGTCGGGACTACCCTAATTGTCAAAGTCACAATTTGATGTTTTATCAACCTAAATCGACCACTACCCTATGTGCACAGGAAATTGTCCGATGGTCGATTTCTAAAGTGAACAGCGTTTTACTGGCGCAGAAAATAAATTTAGTTACAGTTGTCCGATTTTAGTTAGGTTTTCAGTTTTGCTACGGTGTGGGTTTTACTAATCGTTAGGGAAACTAACCTCGTAATGTCGTCCAACAAGCGGAAGTCGGGTCTGAACGGTGCAACGTCGGCGTCGTCTAGAACTCCTCGGCCGCGGGTAGCGCAGTGAGGTACTTCTGGACAGCGGGGTGGTGACGTGAAATCAGCGAGCTAATTAGCGATCTCCTTCCCGTTGCGAGTAGCGCAACGGTTCTTCACGATAACGGCGACGTCGGCTAAAAGTACGTGCATGCGGCAATGCACGTGAACTCCGAGAGTCCAAGGGGGCTGTTGATAGATGAAGTGGGACCAAAGGAAGATGCTCGGCTCGGTGGATGGCCGACGGCGCGAGCGCACGGCGGTGGGCGGCCGTGAGAAGCCGGGGAGGACAGATTCGTGCCACGTCCGTTGTCGCGCGTCTCAGTGAAATTTCAGAGGTGAACAGAAGAAACGGGAATTTGCAGTGGGTAAAGGACTTCAAGACGAATCCAATGGCAGTGGAGTTGTCGCCGGGGGTGGTCGGAGGTGGCCGTGCGCGGGCGGCGAAGTTCAGCTTCCAGATCTGTGAAAACAGCGGATGTGACGTGTTCCGACGAGGATTCCGGGAGCTACAGGTGGGCTATGAGTGTGAGGAAAATTTCAGTTGGTAGGTGGTTTCGATAGGAATTCAACGGCGGCAGGGTGGTCGTCGTAGGTGGCCGGATGGCCGGTGGGCGTGAGTTTTTCCGGCGGTGACGCAGATCTGTAAAACTGTCGTTTGGGTTGTGTTTGAAAGCGTTTTGAGGGAGATAGAGATGAGGGAAGAGGGTAAGGGGAGGTGGAGATGCTTGGGGGGTCAGAGAGGAGTTGATAGGGGGTGGTGGTCGCCAGAGGGGGTGGCCGGAGGTGGCCGGCCGGAGGTGTTTTCCGGCGGGGCGCAGTTCTGGCCTGGGCTGTGTTTTGTGTGGTTTTCATGGAGTTTTTGATGTCTTGGAGAGGTGGAGATGGAGGAGAAGGAGGAGGAGAAGGTGGTTGCCGGTGGTGGGAGGCTAGGGGCGGCCGTCGGCGGCTGGAGGAGAAGCAAGGAGGCGGCTCAATGGGTTCATGCGTGAGAAATAGGGTTTGAGGTTGGATGTTGTTAAAAATAGATGAAGTTTGCTATTTGGCTTTGGGATTTTGGTTAATTGGGAGAGAGAGATAGGGATAGAAGGAGTGGAGTTTGAGATAAAGGAGGGTGACATTAGAGGCTGATGCATGATTCCCTCTTACGTTAGAGAGAAATGGGGGATTTGATTAGGATACTAATTAATCTGAATTTGAAAAAGTCAAAGGTTAATTAAGGAAGGAAAATTGATTAGGGGATAATTCTCGCTACGGGCATCGGAAAAATAATCCGAAAATACCGGGACGATCGTGGAGACGAGAAGTACGGGGCTACGGTGTCCGATCGTGTGTAAAGCCTACCAAGAATTTACGTAAAATTGGAAACGACGTTTCGAGTCAAAATGACTAAAACGCCCCCATCATTCAAAGTCGTTTCGCGCGGAAACGAGCCGTGAAAGACGTTCCCAAAAATTACCATAAAATTCTACACTTTCATACGATCACAACGGCATATCACATCGTATATACCGAAAACAAGAAAGAGTCAAATAAAATACGCGCACGAAAGGTACGTGCACGTAGAAAATACGAACGGTCGGAAAACGGCCGTTACATTCTACCCACCTTAGAAATGATTCCTCCCTCGGAATCACTTACACTATTAATAATACTATCTACCTAATCTCATACCCGCAACTCTCATATCTACACATAAAGATCGCTAATCCTATTACTCCAAACTACGTTCTTCAATAATCCATCACAATGCGTCTCTTCACTGGATAATGCTACAACTAGAATCACGCCCTAGCATCTGACTATAGATCCATATTACCGTCCACAATTCAACAATCATTATGTCCCCAATATATCATCCGTCACCTTAGCTCATAATTCTTTTCCCCAAAATCAATGAGCCAAAAACTACATCTATCCTTACTCTTAACATCTAACCTCCTAATAATTACTAAAATCCATCTTCATAACATCTCATTCATCTCGACATGTCGTATTACTTTCAATGTCTTCTCACGTCAACTTAATCATCGAACTTGATGCTTTAAATATTCTACTCATTCTCATGATCACTCCAAATCATACTATCCCGGCCTAGCTACTCTTATCTATCACTCGTCCAAGTTTCAGATCGATTAAGTACTCATCTCCTATACATAATTTCATCCAATTAGAGTTCTCCATTGGGTCCTTCACACCTCGGTATAATAAATAAGTCTTGGACAGCCCATTCTTTTCATCCGAAAGAAATCTATTCCACTATCCCATTGTTCCAAAATCGGCTAATCAGTGCTATAACAAATCTCATCTCTCCATGAGCCTACCCGCAAACAAAATCCTACCACAATAATAGCTAGTCCCGAAACTATAACAACCATAACATAATATTTCTAAAAGGAGAGATAGAGAAGAAAAAGGGAAACTTAAAACCAGTGACACATTTAAAACATTTGGAAAAACGTGTGGAGTCGTGGTAATGGACGAGGAAGATAATTGATTTGTGATCTTGTGAGCTAATTTCAAAAACTTTAAAGGGGTTGGTTTAAAAGAAAACGAAGTTTTGATACAATCACATTCAGTCAAAGTTAAGCTATTCTATAATCGTGAAAACTACGTCTAAGGAAATTGTCTGCTATGACCCTATTCATATACGTATGAATACCGTCATTCAGACAACTTCAATCATATCATGGTTAACACTGAGTACACATTCAAGACACAAAAGGCAATCATCGGGATCCTAAATAACACACACTCATACAGGTCTACGCACTCTACCTATACTCATGCACCACAACGACATCACCTACCAAAAGGGCCTTCTCCTAAACCGGAGATAACATAGACAACTACAAGGACTAATGTCTACACAACCTAAGGAAAAACAGAAGCCAGGAGTGTAACGAAATGAATCGAAAGGAAAGAGTTCGAATAAGGCGGGATAAGGAGATAGTTGGTTGGATGGAACAAAAATATTTCTCAAAATAATTAAATAGATGGAAGAAGAATTACGTGTAAAATATGGTATCATATACTTTTATACTTATTAAAAAAATACGTAGAAAAGTGGGCAGATGTAGTAAATTACAATTCTGGGAAAGAGTGAGACGAAGGAAAGAAAGGTAGGGTGAGAAGTGATTATTTTGCAAATGAAAATAAGTTTACACAAAGATTTTGAAATGTGGTCACGAAGAACATAGAACTGATATAACAATAATAATTAAATAATAATTGGAGTTCCCTCTGGTTTAGAAAATATTTTAAAAGTACGTGCGGTAAGTGATTAGCAATAAAAATTTTGTAGTTTGGAAAAGTAATATATATATATATATATATATATATATATATATATATATATATATATATATATATATATATATATATATTGGATTATAGAATTTGATAACAAGGTTTAAAAAAAACTGAAACACGAAAGATGCCGATTTGAAAATAGGTACAAGATAGTAAAATAATTTTACAACCAGGGAGGTTTCAAGATTAGTGAAAGAATTTTAACTCAACCGAAAAACAAGAATTTTGAAATATATAACATAGGGGTTTTCAAAGAAGTTAAGCTGAGCGAAAAACTTAATAGGAATTTCAAAAATACTTTTAGAGGCAGCAGACTTGGCAAGGGAAAAGACTCAAAGGATCAACGACACTCGTCAGGAACGATTACTTGAATTGGAAGAAAGGAAAAGATCGCATGATGGATACTCTTAGGATACGATTCATGAAGCTATGATGGAACTCTACGGTCGATATCACGAAAAGGGTAATGATCAGGGAGACGCTAGAAGTCAGGGATTCTAATTATCGGGTCGTCTGAAGATCAGGAGAGCTCGGCGCTAAGATTTCCTAACGAGCTAAACTACAATCAGGATCTAGGGGGAAAGTTCCTAAGATAATCAAGGTTACGTTCTGCTGGGCTCGAAGTCAATGGAGCTGGGCGAGCGACTTAACTAAAAGGAGGACTCTAGAAATCTAATTTGGTCAGAGTCAAGTGGCTACTAAGGTATCCTAGGACGAGGATGTCTAATTCCTAACTAAGGCGTCAGACTGTCAAATTGGGACGTCTACCTAATGAAGTGTGAAAATTTGAAGGTTAGCTGTGTTCCTAGGGTTTTCGCATGGGGGAGTCCAACTAAAGCGTCATTACCGACATGCATTGCCATCAAAGAGAAGAAACGATGCACAGAGATATGATATCGGAATCAAGCCAAATGTCATGTGTTCCCACAAGCTTCCTAAAATTTAGCGTTGATCACGCTCGGTTATAAGGACTTTATCCCACCGAGCAATTGCTCAAATGTCATTCTCTCCCACCTCTCTCTTGAAAGGTGCGGAATTGAGACCCGGCTGACGCGCGCTTTACTACGTTCCAAAAAAAACATCATATCTGATAGGATATTAACTTTATTGATAGCAGCTGGTCACTGTTTCTCATCTCTTCAATTGCTTGAAAGGTATGTTTGCACCTGAGGCCTGATATGGATGGATTCTTAACTAACGATGTCATAGTAGAAAGAACAACAGATCTTTCACCCAATATAATCATCTGAAATCAATAAACAGGAAATATGAGATATGAGATTTCTGGGTTCCGAACCTATAAAGCACGAAAACCCTCCTTTTCAGTTTACCATTGGCCTACCTAACCAATTGATTATTGTAAAGTTTCATTCCAGTTGTAATCTTCATGACTCATTTTTTCTCAATTACATCAAGTCCATTATATTTAAAATTCTTTTGAAAATTATCCATATCCCTCCATTATTTCAAAAGTATAGAGTACATATACACTAACACTATGGTTGTTCGCAGTGGTCAAGTCATTTGTGTAACTACTAAGTGATGTAATTTTTTTAACCATGCGATGAATTTAATAGGGAAACATGTATAACCATATTGGCATTGGTCAAAGGTATGTATATCTTTATTTAACTGAATAAGAAATTCGAACTTGAATAATACTTTATAATTTATTGACGATGGTCATGGTCACTGTTTACGGGTGTTTTCTCACCACAGGATCGTTGACCAGGGATTGAGCGGTCAATGTGGTCAAGGGATCAGTTGTGATCCCTCGGGTGCGCTGAGCATACGTGCACTCTGCGCGGGTCGGAGATGGAGCCGGGGTCGAGCGTCGGGTCCGAGCGGGACGTCGGTCCTTGGTTGAAGCGGAGCGGAGGGGAAGCCTCGGCTCTACCTTGATGGGCTCGGCCTCGGTAAGACGAGCGTCGAGGGGTAGCCTCGGCGCCTCGGTCAGCTTCTTCTTGAATAGACGAGAAACTCGTCAGAGTGGCCGGACCTTGGTTCCGGCCTTATCCCCTCCGATGCCTAAGTCAGATCAGGGTCTGAAGGATACTCGGCGGGATAGACTCGACTTAAGAGGAGATCGATACGCTGACCCACGGCGCGAGCGATGGGAGGTAAAAGGGATGGCGGAAGACCAAGGTCGTTGATGGTGTACCTTAGGTTAGAATTCCCGGGGTTCGATCCCTTGCTCCGTTGTCCCTTTGGTCTTTTATAGGTGGATCTGCCGCGATTGCCTCTCGCCCACATCGCCACGCCATTCCCCACGATGGCGCCTGCCGGCATCATGGGGGAGCCGTTTGTCCCTGGTCATGCCGTCGCGCCGTTCACCATCCGCCACTATGCCCATCATCGTGCCTGCCAGTGTCGTGGGTCAGCCCATTCTGGAGCTCCCTGACGGGCATTTAATGTCCCCATTCTTTGGGGGAGTGGTTTCTCCCATAGATCGTGGGCCGGTCAGGGTGTGTCGACCCGTGGGTGGTTCGAGTTTGAGAGTTCCCCGGGGCCTCGTTGATTGGGCCGCGTTTTCCCCGTGGGCCTCATCCGGCGGGGCCCAATCTTGCTAGCAGGCTCGTCAACAATATCGTATCAATTGCCCCCATCGTCTGAGCCGTTCGGGTTTGGCCGGTCCTGTTCGGGCGATGTGACTGTTGGGGATTTGTCAGGCGCGTCAGTCGAGGCTATCCCATTAAATGGGGGTCATCATGACGCGGCCCGTTTGATCTTCTCTCGGCGTGGGTTTCAAAACGTCGTCGACCCTTGGATGCCACCACGTGTCCTTCTCCAGACGGTTTGTATTCCTGGATTGTCCCGTGTATAAGGTGCCAGCTTCCCAGACTTCAATCCCTTCGTGCTCTTCTGATCTCGTCTTCACAGGCTTCCGTCCTTTCATCACCCTTCTCCTTGCGACTCTTTCTCAAGGTAACCCCCTTCTTTTCTTTTGGTCTCATGGCCACACTTAGAATTGGCAAGTCGGCGTCGGGGCCTAGGGGTCCCCCGGTGCCCGGGTCTGGTGATATCCGGCCTTCGGGGCCCGGAGCCCCTTCGGGGGCTAATCCATTTCGGGATAAGGGGAAAAGAAAACTCTTCACGGACCTTGTCGACGACGACGTGGCTCAGGCCATTGAGAGATATGACGTTCCCCCGGTAGTCCTTAGTTCACCGTCTAAGGCGACTTTCCCGGTGGTCGCGAAAATCCGGGAAAGGTATTTGTGTCATCCGTACGACGTCCGGGTCCCCTTCTATGACGAGCGGATTTTCTTTCCTCGGGGTAACGAAGTCGACGTCTATGTCGAGAGCTTTTGTCTGGGCCTCCGTTTTCCCCTTCATCCCTTCATCATCCAATTCATGGAGCGTCTGACGGTATCCTTGTGTCAGCTGACCCCGTACTCCGTGGCGGTGCTGACCGGGTTTATCATGATCTGCCGTGCCCATGGCATTGAACCGTCCCTTCCACTTCTCTTCCATTACTATCGGGTCCAGACAGTCGGCCAATGGTCGTGGCATCACCTCTGGGCTCGTGCGGGGGAGGGAATGCCTGCTCGGTCTGCCCCGTTGGGTGGGGGACTGGAGCTCGAATTACGTATTTGTCGTCTTTCCTGAGGACACCGAGATATTGACGGGCTGGGGAGGGCTATGTCAGCACGACTTGTCGTTGGCCCTCTCCGAGGCCGACCAGGCAGCTGCTCGGCTGCTGTCGTCTCTTACGTTAGAGGAGAAGTTGGTCTGGCCCCTGCTGGATGACCTGCTTCTCAAGACCGTTTTATGGTCCCCCGGTAGGCCTTCCCCTTCTTTCTGTTCCTCCTTTTGCTTATCCTGATTTTTTCCTCTTCTACAAATATGGCCGGGCACGAATTCACCCGCAACGTTAATGAACTCATCCGGATGGGTTCGAGCCGAAATCGAGGGAACCCCTCGGGCCAGGCGCCTCGCCGCACCATTAACGAAGAGGTGCGTCAGGCCGAGCCGACCGTGGGTAGAGTGGAGCCCGCGGCAGTGGCGATCACCCTCCCCCCGGTTGTGGAGAACTTTCCCGAAGGCGAGGCTCCGGGGGCCGAGCTTCCCCGCCCTGCCCCAACAGAGGGGAGAGATATGGGAGCCGATCCCCTCCCCCGGGCGCCCTCGGGGGGTCGCGGTGCGGGGCATAAGCGCTCCCCTCCTACCTCCATCGGTCCCAGCGAGAGGAAGAGGCGGAAGGAGGGTGGGGAGACCCGCGCCCCGGTGGTCCCCAGGGTGCCGCCGACCTCCGGCGAGGCCCTCCCGCTGACCTTGGTGACCACTGCCACTGTCTCGGCCGAACCTTCCCTGGTGGGGGCCGGCGGTATGCTGGCGAATGCCCCGGCGGTCCCCGAGTTTGCCCCCGGGGACTCGGTGTTCGTCGACCGAACCGTGGCTAACCAGCTGGCGCACGGCTCGGTCCTCCTGAGGGATCGAGCTCTGCTGGAAAGAGCTCCTACCGACAAGCTGTCGGACACCCTGGTCTGACAGCATCAACAGGTTCGGCTGCCCTGCTGTTTTTGAATCAGTCTCTCGATTGTTCCCCGTATAACTTCTTTCTTTGCACAGGCCACCACGATGGCCGTCGAGGTGCAACGTCGAGCGGCCCAGGCGAGGGAGTTGGAAGAGACCTTGGCCTGAGAGTGAGCAAGGGCCGGGGACGACGAGGTGTCCCTCTGAGAGGCGCGCATGGAAGCTCGTCACTTCCGACGCCGGGTGGACGAGCTTGCCGGTCAGGTGATGGATCTCCAGGGCGAGCTGGACGATGCTCAGAGGTTAGCCCAAGAGGCGGAGGAGGCGTTCCGCCAGGAGAGGAGCGATCTCTGGAGCGAGCTGGCAGACCTGCGCCAGATGACCCGGTTCGTCGATGAGGTGGACCGGGGCACCGGCGGGGTCCTGGGGGAAAGGATCACGGTGGTCCTTAGGGAGGCCTTCAGCTCCTACGAGGACCTTCTCGCCCTTCGGATCGTTGACGTCGTCCAGGATTCCTTCCCCCGATTTGCAGAGCACGCCCGGCAGCCACTTCCGCCTGTTGATCCCCCGCGCTCCGAGCAGGGCGAGGCGCCAGAGGATGCTTCCTCCCGTGCCCCAGGGCATTAGGCCTTTGTATCTTGCCCCCCCCCCCCTTTTTCTTTCTTTTTTGGGCCTGTAATTTTGAACGACTTTATTTATATAGTTTCGCTGCTGGGGGTTTTCCGCCCCGTGGGGACCCTTAGCCTTTTTGGCTCCTTACTGTATTTTTGACATAGTCTTTCTTTCAGCCGTAACGCTTGGTTTGCTTAAATAGTCGCCCCGCATGAGGCTGGGCTATTCCCCGTCTCACGGTCAGTAGGATCGGCCGTTCAGCGAAGGGGGCTGCCCATTGGCTTAAGATCCACCGAGTCCCTCGTCCAGGGGGAGTCGCCCCCAGCCTTCCAAGTGGGTGGGTTCTTAAGTCGGCGAGGGGTCTGGCCCTCGGCTTGTAACTACCGACATCACCTTCTGCCGGGGGAGTTGCCCACAGCCTTGCGAGCGGGTGGGTCGTTCGGTCGGTGAGGGAAGCTATCCCTTGGCTTACGACCGATCGATGTCCCCGTCTGCTGGGGGAGTTGCCCCTAGCCTTACGAGCGGGCGGGTCGTTCGGTCGGCGAGGGAAGCTATCCCTCAGCTTACGACCGACCGATGTCCCTGTCTGCTGGGGGAGTTGTCCCAGCCTTATGAGCGGGCGGGTCGTTCGGTCAGCAAGGGAAGCTATCCCTCGGCTTACGACCGACCGATGTCCCTGTCTGCTAGGGGAGTTGCCCCAGCCTTACGAGCGGGCGGGTCGTTCGGTCGGCGAGGGAAGCTATCCCTCGGCTTACGACCGACCGATGTCCCCGTCTACTGGGGGAGTTGTGTAATACCCCTAAGTTTGAACTACTATATTGTGTATGTTATATATGAGTGTGTGGGTGGATAAAAGTTGCATTGGATGTATGTTGTGTATTGATTGTATTATTGTATTAATTGGATGTTAACGTTATGTGAAATTATATAATTAGAAGTTGTGTTATTTAAATGTGGTAGTATAATATTTATTTTGTGTGGGTATATGATTTTGCATAAATGGTTTTGGGTATATGGGTATAGTTATATGTAAATATGACTTCTTAGGAGGAGTTTTGTGCTTACTTTGTAATAGAAGGTTTAGAGGGCCGGGGGTTTGTGTGATTTGTGCTTCATAGCATGCATGAGGGCTTGGAGAAAATTATTGGATTGTGTTAGGGGGTTTTGTGTAAGATAGTAGCTAGGTGTCATGTTATTAGAGAGACTTTGTTAGAGGATGACATCAAGGCTTGTGACTCATCATTTCTCTCCTAAAAATCTCTCCCATTTCCTCTATCTTCCCTTCTCTCCTTCCCTAAAAAAAATCGGAACCAAACCAGCCCTAAAACCTGCGAAATTCCATGGAAAAAGATGAGAAAACGAGAAGAAAAAGAAAGAAAAAGAAGGGAGAAAAAGAAGAGGTGAAACCCTAACTCTACCCATTTTCCTTCAAATTCCATGGCCAAAAGCATCCTCTAAAATTAATTCCAGATCTGGCCGAAATTATCCATGGCTTTTTCCCTTCAATTTCAAGCCCAAATCCTCTTTTCTCATGCTCCTTTTGAGCCTTGATGTTAGCTAGATGTATGTGGGGGAGTTTGGAGCTAGAAGGAGGTGATTCCATGAGATAGAAGGTGATTTTTTGATGGGTGAAGATGGGAAAACGGGATTCATGGAAAAGTTTGAATCTTGGGTCTTCTCATGGGGAATTCATGGCTATTCATCTATTTGGGTGGGATTCTCAACTCTCATGTCATATTATTTTCATGCCTTAGTTTAATTTCCATGTTGTAATTCAAATTGCTATCATCTTGTGTTAATTTATAGAATTATGATATGCTATGATGTGTTGCCAATTTGGGACTTGTAGTTGTATGTGAAGAAATGCCCCTTTGTAGTAGTTCATATGTTGCTATATCCATGCTCCTTGTATGCCTCAATAACTTAAGAGAAAGTCATTTTCCATATTGTTATATTTCGGCCATGTGCTTAGTAATGAATTTGTGGAATTGTTGTGGAAAAGAATGAGACTATGAAATTATTATGAGAAGAAAGAAGGGCAAGGAAAATGAGAAATGTAGTGGAATGGTTTTGTATTGAAAATTGGCTTAACACTAATATAGCTCGGTGTGGAATTCCAATACCAAGCATATGTGGGTGCAAATGGAAGGCATGGCATGGATTTATAGGGTTATATGTGATGGAAAAAGGGGTGCACAAGGAGATGCACGGCCCAACATGAATGAAATGGAAAGTAAATGAAAAAGACTATGAAGCCATGCCAAGATAGCCCGTGACCCATATGTGTAGGGTATTCTTATTCCATAATCATGCTTAACACTACTTGTAATAACATATTGCAATGCGTGAACCCATGTGATGGATGTACTCTCTCTATGTAATTCATGTTAAGGAAGACGTCATAACATCATTCATAACATCCTTTATAATTTCCTTCATGTTAAGTGTTAACTTCCTTAATGTTGTATTGCATGTCACAACATGCCTTATAACATGTGTTGCAACATACTTTACGACATACTTTACGACATACTTGTTGGATATTGGACTCCCCGGATTTGGTTTTGGATGATGAACAAACATAAATATATCATAACTAACAATTTGTAAGCGCAGTTATGGTGATCGTCGTCAAATTCATGTGAACATCCAAAACGACGTCTCGAGACTTCTCAAAGCACGTGTTCGTATGCCTAAAGCTTCGTTGAAGCTTTTGGACCATTTTAGAAGTCATGACGATTCGGATCGAAGCTTTCGAAGACGGTTCGTCAAGTTTTATTTATAGTCTTTTAGCTTCGTTCCGTAGAATGTTAAGCCTTGAGTAGGTCTTACGTTTTAATCTTCATAACGCTCCTATCTTAGACATAGGATCTTAGTAGAAGTCCATACGAATTTTCCCGAAGCTTCGCGCTTCGATTCGGGACTTTTTGTGCATGTTAGTTGGTTCAAGAAGAAAAACCAACCGACTAGATGCTGATCTAGTCGGTCGGCAATGCTTCTTGGACCGACTAGTTTGCCTTCTCAATTCTAAGCGCTTTACTGTTTACAGTTAGTCGGTCTACGTTGACTCACCGACCGACTAGTTTGTGAACTAGTCGGTCAGTGATCCTTCTTAGACCGACTAGTTGAGCTTCTACTTTACATGCCAAGTTATTGTTTATCGTTAGTCGGTCTATGTACATTTGGCGACCGACTAGTTGATGAACTAGTCGGTCAACATTTGTTCTTGGACCGACCAAATCAATTTGTACTCAGACTATTTATTTTATCTCTTAGTCGGTCTAAGTTCACTCACCGACCGACTAGTTGTGAAACTAGTCGGTCGGCAAGTCTTCTTGGACCGACTAGTTCTGTTAGTCTGAACTTCGATTTATTCACTGTTCATCCATTAGTCGGTTCATGCTGTTTGACCGACTGACTAGTTGATGAACTAGTTGGTCGGTGGTTGTTCTTTGACCGATTAGTTTGGTTCAGAATAGAGCCGTTGGAGCATTTAATGCCACGATTTTCACTCTCTCTTTCCTCTATCCTATATATACTTGGTGTGCTGGATGCATTGCACTCAAGGCTGATTTTAAAAGTTTAGAGATCAAAGAGAAAGCATTCAATCTCATTAAAGCTCATTCATTTCCTTTCAAGAATCTCTCCCTCACTCTTATTTCAAAAGAGAGATTCATTGATTATGAGCCTTCCAAGCCAAGTGCTTGATCCTAGGTCACCAACAACCTCATAGCTCTCCATAGCTGATCTACATCTTGGAGCTAGGGTTTGGTGCCTCTTCATCTTCCCCAAAATCTGTTTTGCCCTAAATCGTAATCTATACTCAAGGCATAGGATTTTGTCGGAAAGCAATTTCGTATTTCATTTACTTCATTATTGTAAGTGTTTTACTCTCGGTTGTGAGAGTTTGTTTGTGATCCCGGGTTGTGGGAGTCACAATTTTCATTTGTGTATGATTTGACTTGTGAAGGTTTTTCACAAGTATTTCATAGTGGAAATCTTGAGTTAGGGTTTCTAACTCAAGTATCCGGAAGGGATCCGGGTGGTTGGGACGTAGGATCACCGGGAACAAGTCGGGGAGACTTGGGTGGATCCGAACCCAGTAATATTGCCTGTTTGCGATTGTCTTCTTTGTTGTCAAATTTACATTTCCGCATTTCCACATTAATTGGTAGAGTTTGCAAGATAATTAGGAATTATCTTCTTAATTATTGTAACGACCACTTTTCGTTGTACGTTGTTCGTGCACGTGTTTATTTTAGACTTTATTTGTTTGTGAACACTTTTGTGTGATTTGCTGTTGTGAACGTCTCTGAGAGTATTAAATAGTGGCACTAATTTGGAACGACATTTCTCGAGTCGTTTTCCCACAATTTAATCTTATTCGATGAGACGTTGTGATTTTCACTTTTGACGGGAGACGTTTCTATTTTTAGTTTCGTCGTCCGACGTCGAAATTGAGATCTGTCTTCTTATTTAGCTCACTTTCGTCAACACGATCACTCCGATATTTATTTTATAATTTTTGGAGTTTATTTGACCACTTTTATATTTTTAGCAAGGTTTATAGTATTTTTAATAATTACGTTTTAAATTAATTTCGGCCAAATAAAATTTATTTGAGTTTTAAACGTTTTAAATAAATTTTGATCCGAATTCCAGCTCATTTGGATCGCAGCAAATCCTTGTGCGAGTTGGAGAGGGCGAGATACGAATTTTAAATATTTTTGAACTTCTAATCCTATTATATTTAGCCCTAGACCAAGTCAACCCATCTACACTATATAAACAACCCCTATAAAGACCTATTTTCGCAAGAAATTAACCCTAGCCACTTCCAAAACTCAAATTTGACGTTGCGACGATTCGTCGCAACGTTGCGACGAACAGCTGCCGCACGACCGAGGAAATCAGCGCCGTTCCCCCCGCTCCGACCGCTAGCCGCCCCCGCACCAAGCAAGCCCCGCACCGCTGCATCGCAGCCGTTCCGTTCGTCCGCTACGACCGATAGGATCTCTCGGTCAGACCGAGAGACCCGCTCCGCATCCCCGCATCTTCGCACCGCACCGACCCCCGCTCCGCTCTGCGTCTGACCGAGCCGTTCGGCCGCACCGACCGCTCTCCGCATCGTTGCAACGTTGCAACGTTGCAACTCTCGTTCCCCAGTGTCTGACCGACGGCCCTCCCCGCTGCGACCGAGAGAACCAAGGCTGCGACCGACCCAAGAGCTGCACAGCCGCCCCCAGTGTCTGACCGAGCAAATCCCCCGCTCCGCTCTGCGTCAGACTTGAAGCTTTGTAGCTTCAAGTCTGAGCGGACCTTCTCACGCTTCGCCTCCACGTTTTTGGGAAGCGGGGCGTGACAATTATTTTAAAGTACTATTCACCCCCCTTAGTACTTGTGCAGTAGCTTAGCAGGGCATTACATTTGGTATCAGATCCAAGTCTATAGCTATGTCTGCCAACGACAACAAGACCGTTCGTCCACCTTCCGACTATAGCACCTTCAAGAATCGTGAAGGAGCGTCTTCGGTGATGGAAGGACACTCCTCAACGAGGCCTCCTTTCTTCAACGGTACCAACTACGGATACTGGAAATGCCGGATGGAAACTTTCCTCCGGAGTGCTTCATTATGGAGGGCCACGATGAAGGAGTATGTCAAGCCCGCCGAAGAAGATTTTGAGAAGTGGACTACCGCGGAGGTCACCGCGGAGGTAAGCAATGCCAAGGCAATGAATCCCTTGCAATGCGCTTTGGAGCCCGAGGATTTCAATAAGATATGCACATGTAAGAGTGCATATCAAATATGGAACTCCCTCCTCATCTTCCATGAAGAAACGAGTAGGGTAAGAGACTCTAAACTCGTTGTAGTTAATAAAGATTACGAGTTATTTCATATGCTACAGGGTGAGAAGATGAAGGAATACTATGCTCGCTTCGCCGACATCACAAACGAGTTGGAGGCTCTCGGTAAGACCTACACCCAAAAGGAGAAAGTCTTGAAGATCATCGTTGGACTTCTTTCTAGTTGGGAGAAATGTACCTTCGCCATCGAGGAAGGTAATTACATGAAAATTTATACAGTTGTTCAAATAATGGGTACCTTGATGTCTTATGAGGTACGCAAGGATATCAAGTTGAATTTGCAGGAAAAGATGAAGTCCTACCTAAAGCAAGACGAGCCAAAGAAGAAGGCTATTGCTTTCAAGGCCGCTCCATCAACTTCCACATCGACCGAGGATGAAAACTCGGAAGACGAGTTGGACTTGGAGTCCATGGCTCTCATGGCCAAGAAGTTCAACCGGTTCTTCCGGAAAGGTAACTTCAAAAACAAGTCGAAGTTTAATTCTTCTAACGCCTCCTCTCCTTTGTGTTTCAAATGCAACAAGCCCGGACACATGAAAGCGGAGTGTCCTCAAAACAAGCACAAGGAGAAGTGGAAGGCGCCGAAGTTCGACAAGTCCAAGAAGTATAAGAAAGGGTACAAAAAGGGGCTTGTCGGGACATTCACCTACTCTGATGATTCCTCAAGTGAAGAGTCGGATGATGAGCAAGTGGAGCAAGCACACATGTGCTTCATGGCTAGAGAGGAGCAAGATAAAGATTCCTCTTCCGATGATAGCGACAACGAAGGCGATGAGGTAACAATGGATGACCTTTGAAATGCTAATGAGAAATTATGGTCTAAATACACTAAGTTAGTAAATATGTATACTAAAGTAAAAGATGATTTAGCTAGCATCCAAACCTCGCCTAAAACTATCATCACCAACAACGACACCGTTGTTGAAGAGTTGAAAAATGTGATTGTAAATCTCAAGTCTCAACTTGAACATGTTAGCATTGAGGATCCGGAAGAACACAAGATAGCGGATTTGACTTCTCAAAACTCGACTTTGAGTATTGAGAATGAGAATCTCAAATCTCGTATTTATGTGCTCACATCGCAAGTATCCACTTTGGATGCTTCTATGCGTTCTCTCACCGAGAAATATGAGAACACATTAGGCCGAATTACTAAATTCAAAAAGGGTAAGGACCATTTGGATAAAATCCTAAATGACTTACTCCCGGCCAATCACCACATTGGATTGGGGTATACGATGGGAAATTCATCCAAAGCGGCCACTACTTTTGTTAGGTCAACTTCCGATGCCTCAACGAGTGGTAGCAAACACTCTATTGGTAGTTCATCTACCAATGGTGCTTCCACCTCGGACACACCTTTATTTGGAAAGAAACCCACTTTGGGTGGACCTCCAAAGAAAGGTCATGCTTACATGTACACAAATACCATGCCACGTAGGAACACACGTCCTACTCCACCGGCTCACACATATGATGATTTCTATGCTACACATCCACGGGCACGTGCACACCATGTGAGACACCCTCACGCACGTGTTCATCCACATGCATATGTACAACCACATCATCGTATGAATAATTATCCACATGCACCATTTCATCATGTTCCTTATGCCTATCCACGACATGCATCACGTAGAAATCAACAACGCATGCATGCTCCCAATAGGATGAGGGCTCCCAAAATCTTCACAATTTGGAGCCCAAAGGACACAAGCATGGATGAAAAACAAGTTTACATGAATGATTATTTTATGAATGTAGTGGATAATGATAATTATGTGGGGAAGTCTAAGTCCAATTGGACTTGGCTTCCAAAGGTCTAATCTTTTGGACCCAATGACCTTGGGTACCATGAAACGATATTTTCTATCTTTAGGTACTCAAGAAAAAGAAACGGAGCAACAAATTTAAATTTAGCTCCAAGAGGAATTGGATACTCGATAGCGGGTGTTCAAAACACATGACGGGTGATGCTCAATTGCTCTCCGGAGTGGTTCCCATTGCAAATGGAAACCGGGTAGTCTTTGGAGGCAACGAGAGCGGAACCATCATAGGTGTTGGTAAAGTGGGTAATCCTTCTAAACCTCTTATAAATGATGTTTACCTTGTTAAAGGATTAAACCACAATCTCATTTCAATAAGCCAACTTTGTGACAAAGGTTACAAAGTTAGCTTTGAGAAAGGAATGTGCCATATTTTAAGAAAAGATAATAATGAATTATTGTTTTCCGGCACACGCCATAAGGATATATATATCCTAGATCTTCCAAGATCACATGAACAATGTCTCATTGCCAACACAAGTGAACAACACTTGTGGCATCGACGTTTTGGTCATGTGAACTTTGGAACACTATTTAAGCTTTCTAAGTTAAATTCTATTAGAGGCTTCCCTAAGCTTGTCTTTCAAAAGAAAAGCTTTTGTGACTCGTGTCAACGAGGCAAGCTTCCAAAATCGTCTTTTAAACCTAAGAAAAGCATTTCTTCTAAGCGGCCACTAGAGCTATTACATCTAGATTTATTTGGGCCAACTAGAGTTGCTTCATTAGGAAATGCACGTTATGGACTTGTCATCGTTGATGACTTTTCTAGGTTTACTTGGGTATTTTCATTGAGTAATAAAAATGATGCTTTTGAAAACTTCACAATTTTTGTTAAGAAAGTACAAAATCTCATTGGAACCACCATTGTCACTATTCGTAGTGATCATGGAGGGAAATTTGAGAATGAGTCTTTTGAGAACTTTTGTGATGAAGTTGGTATTACACACACCTTTTCATTCCCTCGCGCACCTCCTCAAAATGGTGTTGTTGAGAGAAAAAATAGGACGCTAGTGGAGTGTGCTCGCACTATGCTTGATGATAGCCAACTTAGACATCAATTTTGGGCGGAAGCGGTACACACCGCTTGCTATGTGTTTAATAGAATACTTTTGAGGCCCGGTACTAAACAAACTTGTTATGAATTGTTATTTGGTAGATTGCCTCAAGTTAAACATTTTCGTGTTTTTAGTTCAAAATGTTTTATTAAAAACACGTATGGTAGTTTGGACAAATTCGATCTAAGATCCGATAATGGGATTTTTGTTGGATATTCCTCACGTAGCAAAGCCTACCGGATATACAACAAACGCACCTCAACGATCGAGGAATCGCTTCATGTTTCATTCAATGAAGGATTTGTTCCAACTAGAATTACTAATGATGATGAATCCATGGATGTTTTATGTGATTCAATTGGTAATTCTAACTCTATTGATTCTATTGATACTAACCCGACTAATGAAGTTGTTGAGAATGTTCCTAGTGATCAGGGAATTCCCAAACGGCTTCATACCGTTCGTGACCATTCTCATGAGCAAGTCATTAGCAATATCCATGATAGTGTCAAGACGAGATCTCAAGTCAACTACTTCGCTCATTGTTCCTTTGCCTCCTCGATAGAGCCAAAGAATGTTAATGAAGCGTGCGAAGATGGTGCTTGGTTCCTTGCCATGAAGGAGGAACTCATTCAATTCGAGAGGAATGAGGTTTGGGAGCTTGTCCCATTGCCATCGAAGAACCACACCGTCTTAGGGACAAAGTGGATCTTCAAGAACAAGACCGACAAAAACCAAATCGTCGTCCGAAACAAAGCTCGGTTAGTAGCTCAAGGCTATCGGCAAGAGGAAGGTATCGATTTCGAAGAATCCTTTGCTCCGGTAGCTAGATTAGAATCAATTAGATTATTGTTATCTTTTGCATGCCATAAGGATTTTAAATTATTTCAAATGGATGTAAAAAGTGCGTTTTTAAACGGAGATGTTGTTGAGGAAGTATATGTTTCTCAACCTCCGGGTTTTATAAATGAAAAATTTCCAAATCATATTTTTAAACTTAAGAAAGCACTTTACGATTTGAGACAAGCTCCTCGAGCTTGGTATGACCGTTTAAAGAATTTTCTTTTGGATTTGGGTTTTAAAATGGGAGAAGTTGATTCCACATTATTTGTTAAGTATTCGAATAATGATATAATTTTAGTTCAAATTTATGTTGATGATATCATTTTCGGTGCTACTAACTTTGCTCTTTGCGAAGAGTTTTCTAATGTGATGAAGGATCAATTTGAGATGAGCCACATGGGTGAGCTCAAAGATTTCTTAGGTCTCCAAATTCGCCAAATGAACGATGCAATCTTCATCCACCAAACGAAATACACGGTGGAGTTGCTAAAGCGATTTGGAATGGAGAATACCTCCGGGAAGAAGACTCCAATGAGCACTACTACACATCTTGATAAAGATGCAGGCGGAAAAGATGTAGACATTCGTCTATATCGAGGTATGATAGGTAGTTTACTATATCTTACCGCAAGTAGGCCCGATATTATGTTTGTAGTATGTGTTTGTGCTCGTTATCAGTCTCAACCTAAGGAGTCACACTTAGTAGCGGTAAAGTGTATTTTCCGTTATTTAAGTTACACACTTGATTTTGGATTACTTTATCCAAAATCTAGCACGTATGAGTTAATCTCATATAGTGACGCAGATTATGCGGGATGCAAATCCGACAGGAAAAGTACTAGTGGCACTTGCCATTTTATAGGAAATTCTCTTGTCTCTTGGTTTTCCAAGAAGCAGAATTCCGTATCACTTTCAACCACCGAGGCGGAATATATTGCCGCTGGTGCCGCATGTGCTCAGGTTCTTTGGATGAGACACACACTTAAAGACTTTGGTATAAGCTGTGATACTTGCCCTATCATGGTCGACAACCAAAGTGCAATTTGTCTCTCTAAGAATCCGGTACACCATTCCCGTTCTAAACACATAGATGTCCGACACCATTTCTTAGATGATCATGTTGCTAAAAAGGACATCATATTAGTGTACATTGAACCCCAGAAGAAAATCGCCGATATTTTCACGAAACCCCTAAAGGAAGACTCCTTTGTGCGGTTACGTCGAGAATTGGGGATTATGGGTGAATCCGAGATTTAGGATTCATGTTATGTTCAATAATCTTGCATGCTATTCAATTCTTTATATTTGCTCATGCTAGATTAATTGAAATTTTCTGGATTTTTTGTTGAATTTTCGGAATTTTCGATCGATTTGTTCGTAAACATCAAATTTCAGATTTTTGATGTTTAATGGGGTGGTATAATGATTAATGAGAGTTGTATGATGTTTCATCCAAGTGCAATTAGGAGAGAACTCAAAATTTCAATTTCTAAAATTTTTGAACTCTGTTAGTCGGTTCATGTTCATTGACCGACCGACTAGATCATCATCTAGTCGGTCAGTGAATGAACTCAGACCGACTAACTCAAACCCTAAAATTTGGCTTCAGTTACTGTTTGCAACTAGTCGGTTCAAGCTCATTGACCGACCGACTAGATCATCATCTAGTCGGTCAGTGCTTGAACTGTGACCGACTAATTGCTCAGGGACAGTTGTGAATTTTGATCTTCCAATCGACTTATACTCAGCTCCCGACCGACTTAATCCTATTCTAGTCGATCGTTTTCTTCCTCTCAACCAAACCCCCCCCCCACCCCCCCCCCCCCCCCCCACCCCCCCCGTGACCCCTTCGACTTCCTCCCTCTCCGATCATTTCCGGCCATCTCTCCGACCTAACTCCGTCCGATGATCTCTCTCCTCCTCCTCCTAGGGTAAATCCCCCTCTCTCCCATCTCCTCTAGGGTTTGTTTCCTGTGCTTAGGGTTAGGATTTCTTAGATTTCGATTTCTAGGATTTCGGCTAGGGTTGATCTTTATGGTTTTCTTGTGTTGATTCGTGCTTTGTCTCGTCACGCTTATGGCGAAGACAAGGATCCCGATCCGACCCTCGAGCTCGTCCCCTATGACCGTAGAGTCGCCCCCTAGGGAACCGTCGCAACCCAAATTCCGTTCGAAAACAACCCACCCTTCGTCGTCTTCGCCTCCTCTTAAGAAGAAGAGGACGGCGACAGCGAAGCCCCGAGCCCAATCTCAGCCCAAGCCCAAGCATGTGTCTTTCCGTGCTCCCACTCCTCCCGGTGCTTCGGATTCCGACACCGAGTACATACCCGAGACCGAGACCCATATGGATCCTTCACCCCCTCCTAGGGAACCCACGTCTAGCTCTCGACCCCGTACTTCCACACGTCAGCCTAAGGGAAAGGGTCTGATGCCGGTTGGCGGTGTCGATATCTTGTTGTGTCGCGATGACCCTATGTGTCTCGCGGCTTACAACCGTATCGAACACTTCCCGCTACTTCTGGAGCATTTCGTACAGTATTCAGACTTCCCAGGCCTTACCGATCTTCTGTCGTCTTCCGGTCTTATCGATTACCTTCAATATGACCCTAAGGCGAATCCTCACCCTTACCCTCGCCTAGTCAAGCTATTCTATGCCAACCATGTCCAGGGTCAGTACGACGAGACACACTCTATTGAGACGACTGTCTTGGGAACACCGATTGTCCTCACGGCAGAAATCTTAGGAGAGTTGATCGGTTGCTCATCGTCTGGCCTCCTCCCTTCCGATATCTCTGTCGATGACATCTCTTCACTCGATCAGGTCATCCTTTCTGAGATCTTCCAAGAGATCCCTCCTGCCATGATTGGCGTGCCCTCGAAGTCTTTCAAGCCATTCCTGAAGCTCATATACGCTCATCTTCAAGTCTTTCGAGTGTATCTGTAAGTCCACGAAGTCTGCTCATATCCCATATCTGTGCCTTCTGACACTTGTCTTTCGCCACTTTCGTGTCACTTTGCCTCCTGATGATGAGCGTCCTCTCGGTCCCCCTCTGAATGCGACGGCCGTCAAGAAGTCTCTTGCGGCGCTCTGTCACGTTCATAGGATGACCCCCTCTGCTTCAGCATCAGCTTCAGCCTCAGCTGCTCCTGCTCCCTCTACCACTCTTGACGAGCTCGCACGTTCAGTTAGACGTATGGAGTCTCGGTATGCTCGGACTGAGGAGATACTTGCTCGTATCGCCTCTCGTTTGGGCATTGAGATCCCTCCGTCAGTCTCTGACGAGGAGGAGTTGGATGAGGAGGAGATTGAGGAGCTTGTTCGTGTTGCTACTCGTGCCCCTGCGGGCACTTTTGGTGCTGCTGCTTCGTCTGCTGGTGACCCCGAGAGCACACTTGTTGCCACCGTACCTGCGGTGGATACTACGACTGGTGCTCCCGAGGCCACTACCATCGCTCCCGTGGACACTTCTGCTGATCCGGTGACCACCACTCCTGCTGCAAATCCTGCTGCTGCTGCGGATCCTCCCACTGCCTCTTGAGCTTCTCTGAGGACTCTCCAGATGCACTTTGAATGATAGATCTTATAGTGAGAGAGTTTGGGTAGGATAGAGTGCAGTTATGATTTTTGGATCATTTTGATGTATTTTGATGTATCTCTGATGTATTTTGATGGATATGTATGTTTTGTGATACTCCGATGTCTTTTGTGATATATGATGTACTTTGTGCACCGATCGTTGGATCGCTCTTTTATGTATGTTGTCGATGTATCATTTTGATGTACTCATGCTTTATATATATATACATCGATGTTGACATTTCACTCTCTTGTGCACAATATATATATTTTATGTCTCTGATGTTTGATTTCGTCGCTTGACGATAATAACTTGGTTAAATAGAAATTATTTCTATGAAAACATAGAATTGTTTTCCATGCACTAAATTAACCAAGAATGTTGATATTGAAGAGTATATTCCATAACTCAATTCGTAAAATTAATTTGAGTTTTGATGATTTTATTTATCGATTTTCGACTTTGGTCTCAATGACACGCTTTGATTTAATTCGAATTTTCCTTTGGTGTCATTTGGACCGTGGTCGTATTCTACGACTCTCGTGCTTTTATTTGAAGCCATTGTTGTTGTCGTTGATCTCCTCCCACTCTTTTTGCTAATGCCAAAGGGGGAGAGATATAATAATGACATGTGCTAAATGATAATTTAAAGCATTATTCCAAGAATATAATTTGATATGTTAGATTCAGGGGGAGTTAAGATATATAAATGGATTTTCAAATCCGATATTTCAATAATCGATTCTCATTTTATATACTTTACTCGTCTGCTTGATGCGTATTATTATTATTCATTTTGGAATTAATGTGTCATTAATGCAGGGGGAGTAAGTAAATTACATTTGAATCATTATTTTTGATTATTGTTTATGTTGGTTTGTCATCACCAAAAAGGGGGAGAATGTTGGATATTGGACTCCCCGGATTTGGTTTTGGATGATGAACAAACATAAATATATCGTGAACTAACAATTTGTGAGCGCAATTATGGAGATCGTCGCCAAATTCATGTGAACATCCAAAGCGACGTCTCGAGACTTCTCAAAGCACGTGATCGTATGCCTAAAGCTTCGTTGAAGCTTTTGGACCATTTTAGAAGTCATGAAGATTCGGATCGAAGCTTTCGAAGACGGTTCGTCAAGTTTTATTTATAGTCTTTTAGCTTCGTTCCGTAGAATGTTAAGCCTTGAGTAGGTCTTACGTTTTAATCTTCATAACGCTCCTATCTTAGACATAGGATCTTAGTAGAAGTCCATACGAATTTTCTCGAAGCTTCGCGCTTCGATTCGGGACTTTTTGTGCATGTTAGTTGGTTCAAGAAGAAGAACCAACCGACTAGATGATGATCTAGTCGGTCGGCAATGCTTCTTGGACCGACTAGTTTGCCTTCTCAATTCTAAGCACTTTACTGTTTACAGTTAGTCGGTCTACGTTGACTCACCGACCGACTAGTTTGTGAACTAGTCGGTCAGTGATCCTTCTTAGACCGACTAGTTGAGCTTCTACTTTACATGCCAAGTTACTGTTTATCGTTAGTCGGTCTATGTACATTTGGCGACCGACTAGTTGATGAACTAGTCGGTCAACATTTGTTCTTGGACCGACTAAATCAATTTGTACTCAGACTATTTGTTTTATCTTTTAGTCGGTCTAAGTTCACTCACCGACCGACTAGTTGTGAAACTAGTCGGTCGGCAAGTCTTCTTGGACCGACTAGTTCTGTTAGTCTGAACTTCGATCTATTCACTGTTCATCCATTAGTCGGTTCATGCTGTTTGACCGACCGACTAGTTGATGAACTAGTCGGTCGGTGGTTGTTCTTTGACCGACTAGTTTGGTTCAGAATAGAGCCGTTGGAGCATTTAATGCTACGATTTTCACTCTCTCTTTCCTCTATCCTATATATACTTGGTATGTTGCATTCATTGCACTCAAGGCTGATTTTAATAGAAGTTTAGAGATCAAAGAGAAAGCATTCAATCTCATTAAAGCTCATTCATTTCCTTTCAAGAATCTCTCCCTCACTCTTATTTCAAAGAGAGATTCATTGATTGTGAGCCTTCCAAGCCAAGTGCTTGATCCTAGGTCACCAACAACCTCATAGCTCTCCATAGCTGATCTACATCTTGGAGCTAGGGTTTGGTGCCTCTTCATCTTCCCCAAAATCCATTTTGCCCTAAATCGTAAGTTATACTCAAGGCATAGGATTTTGTCGGTAAGCAATTTCGTATTTCATTTACTTCATTATTTTAAGTGTTTTACTCTCGGTTGTGAGAGTTTGTTTGTGATCCCGGGTTGTGGGAGTCATAATTTTCATTTGTGTGTGATTTGACTTGCGAAGGTTTTTCACAAGTATTTCATAGTGGAAATCTTGAGTTAGAGTTTCTAACTCAAGTATCCAGAAGGGATCTGGGTGGTTGGGATGTAGGATCAACGGGAACAAGTCGGGAGACTTGGGTGGATCCGAACCCAGTAATATTGCCTATTTGCAATTGTCTTCTTTGTTGTCATATTTACATTTCCGCATTTCCACATTAATTGGTAGAGTTTGCAAGATAATTAGGAATTATCTTCTTAATTATTTTAAAGTACTATTCACCCCCCTTCTAGTACTTGTGCAGTAGCTTAACAGGGCATTACACTACTTTACAACATGTTCTATAACATGCTTCATCACATGCACTTTCATCCATATGTCACTAATATCATGTCATGTCATGTAGCATTTGCATAACATGTTAATAATTTGCCTTGAGATTGGAATATCCTACTTGGACACGCTTTGACATGCTCCTCCCGTGGTTTTTCAGGTGGTAGTAGTCTTGCAGGTGCAGCTGGGAGTTGGTGGTTGGAGTTGTTTGTTGGTGTAGTTTTGAGGGTTGTATTAGCGGGTTGTTGTTGTAATTTGAGAGTGGGTTAAATATTTCTACTCATATTTGTAATTAATATTCATTATATATATGAATGTTTTGTTCTTTGTTGAATTTTGTCGTATATGTTATTCTTGGTGTTGTATGATTGGAGCAGTACATGTACTTCTCAGCACGTGCGCAGTGGCCTGCTGGTTTTATTTGTATTCCTCTTCGTAACACTTGCCTCTTCAGGAATACATGATACGAATTCGTACTTATTTGGTATCCTGGGGAGCGGGGCGTTACAAGTTGCCCCCAGCCTTACGAATGGGCGGGTCGTTCAGTCGGCGAGGGAAGCTATCCCTCGGCTTACGACCGACCGATGTCTCCGTCTGCTGGAGGAGTTGCCCCAGCCTTACGAGCGGGCGGGTCGTTCGGTCGGCGAGAGAAGCTATCCCTCGGCTTACGACCGACCGATGTCTCTGTCTGCTGGAGGAGTTGCCCCAGCCTTACGAGCGGGCGGGTCGTTCGGTCGGCGAGAGAAGCTATCCCTCGGCTTACGACCGACCGATGTCTCTGTCTGCTGGGAGAGTTGCCCCCAGCCTTACGAGCGGGCGGGTCGTTCGGTCGGCGAGGGAAGCTATCCCTCGGCTTACAACCGACTGATGTCCCCGTCTGCTGGGAGAGTTGCCCCAGCCTTACAAGCGGGTGGGTCGTTTGGTCGGCGAGGGAAGCTATTCATCGGCTTATGACCGACCAATGTCCTCGTCTGCTGGGGGAGTTGCCCCCAGCCTTACGAGCGGACGGGTCGTTCGATCGGCGAGGGAAGCTATCCCTCGGCTTACGACCGACCGATGTCCCTGTCTGCTGGGGGAGTTGCCCCCAGCCTTATGAGCGGGTTTATAGATCGGCCCGTTGTGGGAGTTGCCTCCAGCCTTACGGCCGATTGGCTCGGTCTGGGGCCTTCGGTCTGCCGAGTTGAAGTAGTCCCTCTGGGAGAGGAGATCGAGTTCCCAATCGTGCCATTCATCCAAAAGGTGAAAAGGAGACCGTGCTTGTACCAATAAGGCACATTCTTCTTCTTCATCCCACAGCGCAGTACATTTGGAGGAAAATAAACAAAAAGACACTAGGAGTCCTAGGCGAGACTACCCCCCGTCCGGTGAGGTCGCGGCCGTCGGTCCCGTCCGCTCACTCGATTATGCGCAGGGGCGCTTGGACTACGTTCACCTTCTTCCCTTTATCCAACTGCCTGGACGTCCCCTCGCCTGGGCCGGGATCGTCGATGAAGTTCTTTAAGTGGCACCGACTCACTAGCTTCTCTATATCTTTCTTCAAATGCCAGCAGTCGTCGGTGTCGTGGCCGTTGTCCTTGTGATATTTGCAGTATTTTTCTTCGTCTCTCCTGCCCATTTTCATCTTCGGAAGAGGTCGGTTCATGCGCCCACCCTTCTGTGCCTGTGCGAGGACCACATCCATGGCAACGTTCAGCTGGGTGTGTCGCGGGTCCTCTCTTCGCTGCTTGCCACGGGCCTTTTTCTCCTGTCGTCGCTCTTCTGAGCCACGGTGCTCACTCTCGTCGCACTGGGATCCTCGCTTGGCCCTTCCTTCGTCGACGGCCAGGGACTCTTCCGTCAGCATGAAGCGTTCAGCTCGCGCCATGACCCCGGCAAGGTCCTTCGGGGGATCGTGTGCAGCGATTTCTTCAGGCCCCGGTGTCGTAACCCCTTCTTCAGGGCCGTCTTCACTACCAGCTCGGGGCAGCTCTCCATGTTGAGTCGCTCTATGTTGAAGCGGCGCATGAAGTGCCTCAGGGATTCCCCGGGACCCTGCACCACATTAAACAAAAGTTCCGAATCCGGCTTTACCTGTCGTCCGGCCACGAACTGTCTGCAGAACAACTGGGCGAGCTTCTCGAAGCTATCGATGGATCGATTGGGCAGGCTGTGGTACCAGGTCCTTGCCGCCTTCCGGAGGGTGGAATAAAAACCTCTACATAGCAGGGTGTCGTCCGCCCCCTGAAATTCCATGACCCCCTCATAGTCCATTACGTGGTCAGCGGGATCGCCCGTGCCATCGTACTTCTCCAACGTCGGCACCTTGAAACTTGAGGGCACTCATGCCTCAATTATCCTTCGGGTCAGGGGGGATCATTCACCATTAACGCCCCCCGGCCGTCCTCCTTCGTTTATCTCGCGCTCGTCAGGCGGCAGTGGGGGGACGGGTTCAGGCTTGGCCGCCCCTAGTGTCCCCCAAAAGCCGGGGGTGGGGCTCCTTCTGGGCACGTCCCTTTTCCTGCCCCGGTGCTCCCGCATATCTTGCTTCGCCTGGGGGGGACTTTCGCTCCGACGGGACCGATCCCCAAAGTCTCGGCGATCGTCACGCCGGTGCCTGGATGAATATAATCGTCTAGTTGAGGCGGTCATTGACCTCCCCTCAGATTGCTCGAAGCCCCTCTTGCCTTCCTCGTGATACGAGGTGGGGGTGGGAGACCGTGCTGGGTCGAAGCCTGGCATAGTGAATCGTCGCTCCATGTTGGGCCTTCCGTTCCCGTGGTCAGTGACCACGGCGGACCGCACAGATTGGTGGCCTCCTCCCCGGCGGTGGGCCTCGCTCAACTCATCTCCCTGGACAGGCACGTCACCGACGAGTTGCTGAATCGTGGCGGCCAACGTCCGAATGTTGGCATTAGTCTCCTGGGTGAAGGTGCAGAGCTGCTCTTGGGTGACCGATTGGGACTCACATGTCCCCTCAGTGGTGTGGCTAAGCAGATTTTCGGAGGGAATGTAATTTCCCTCCTCCTGGATGGGGGGCAGGCGCCCCGCTCCATTGCAAATGATTTCCATTCCGGTGGTTTGACGTGGGCTTGCTTCGCGTTCCCACAGACAGCGCCAGATGTTTATGTGTGTTTTCTCACCACATGATCGTTGACCAGGGATTGAGCGGTCAACGTGGTCAAGGAGTCAGTTGTGATCCCTCGGGTGTGCTGAGCATACGTGCACTCTGCGCGGGTCGGAGATGGAGCCGGGGTCGAGCGCCGGGTCCGAGCGGGACGTCGGTCCTTGGTTGAAGCGGAGCGAAGGGGAAGCCTCGGCTCTACCTTGATGGGCTTGGCCTCGGTAAGACGAGCGTCAAGGGGTAGCCTCGGCGCTTCAGTCAGCTTCTTCCTGAATAGACGAGAAACTCGTCAGAGTTGCCGAACCTTGGTTCTGGTCGTATCCCCTCCGATGCCTAAGTCAGATTAGGGTCTGAAGGATACTCGATGGGGTAGGCTTGACTCGAGAGGAGATCGATACGCTGACCCACGGCGCGAGCGATGGGAGGGAAAAGAGATGGCGGAAGACCAAGGTCGTTGATGGTGTACCTTAGGTTAGAATTCCCGGGGTTTGATCCCTTGCTCCGTTGTCCCTTTGGTCTTTTATAGGTGGATCTGCCGTGATTGCCACTCACCCACATCACCACGCCATTCCCCACGATGGCACCTGCCGGCATCATGGGGGAGCTATTTGTCCCTGGTCATGTCGTCTCGCCGTTCGTCGTCCGCCACTATGCCCATCATCGTGCCTGCCAATGTCGTGGGCTAGCCCATTCCGGAGCTCCCTGACGGGCATTTAATGCCCCCATTCTTCGGGGGAGTGGTTTCTCCCATATATCGTGGGCCGGTCAGGCATGTGTCGACCTGTGGTTGGTTCGAGTTAGAGAGTTCCCGGGGGCCTCGTTGATTGGGCCTCGTTTTCCCCATGGGCCTCGTCCGGCGGGGCCCAATCTTGCTAGCAGGCTCGTCAACAATAGTCGTATCAGTCACAAAGGTACCATGGGAAAAATACATAATTGGAAATTATAAGAAGTTGTAATTGACAATAGTTTATCTACCTTCTATGAAGTGAGATAAGTTATTATCAGCAATCAAGTTTATCGAATTTTTGATAACTGGATCCTACTTCCTTCTATAAAATTAAGCTACTAATTTTCATCTATCTTTTTGTGCTTAAGATATCCGCTAAAATTTGTGGAAGAAAATAATTAAATATAAACCAATCTTATTTAAGAACATCTGTTTTACATAATCATAACTATTACACACATCATTTGTATCATCATATCTGGCCAAAAACTTATCTTTAAAAAGAATAAACTCAAAAGACTTGCTTATTAAGATTGCTAAGAACTGTAAAGATTGCATTAAGTTATAACAAACTTACATGCATCCTAGATGCAGCCCCACCCAACACATCAATTGAGGAATCCAGTGATGTAGATGTAGAACTTTGTAAGACCTAGACTGAGTATAGTACTGTAACGGCCGGTACTCGCTATTCGTCATACGGCTGTGCGTATAGCAATTTCGAGTACCAGAATGGTTTTGTGCTTGGTATGTGAGTCGTGTCGTTGAGTTGATATGGCCGTAGCACCTTGGTTGCATCCTTAGCAAGCCACCCTCGACGTGTGCCAACTTTGATTACGATCATATTTGGACCCCGTACCCTTTATACGCGTTACGTGCACGTAGCCTTGTTCGTGCACGTATTTATTTTAGACCTTGTCCGTAACCGAACCCTATAGTGTGATATGCCATTGTGACCCTCTCTGAGAGCATTAAAATTGTGGTGTTAATTGGGAACGTCATTTCCGGGTCGTTCTCCCACGATTTGATCCTATTTGAAGAGACGTCGCGATTTTCCCTTGGCCGTAAGGCCTTTCTATTTTTGATTTCGTTTCTCGTCGTCGAAATTGTGATCCGTCTTCTTTGTTCTGTTTCTCTCGTCGACACGGTCGTCTCGGTATTTTTATTATATTTTTCGGACACCGTTTGGACGACCTATCACACTAATCTCCTTCATATTGTGATTAGCCTGATTAGACCTTGATTCAAATCTTGATTAAAATATGGACTAATCTGAACCATAGGATCAAATACATCATGTGACTTATTCCCTAGCTATTCACCATCTTACATTACTTTTAATTAAACCCCATCCTTCTATCTTTTTCTCCCCAATCCCCTTAACTACACCCTTTTAATTCCTCTATAGCAAATAACCCTAGGTCTCCCCACCCCTTCACGCAAGAGAACAACAAAAAACGCAGCCGCCGCCTGTGAACAGGACCCACGCACCCCACTTGCGGTCACCGACTTCCCCTCTCCCTCCGGCGGTCCTCCGGCCTTCTCTCCACCGGAAAAAACCCCCTTCCTCCTCCTCTATGAACCGCGCACCACCACGGCCTGGGAACCATCTTCTCCGGCCTTCTATTCTAGCCGCACCACCCCCATAAACCACCCAAATCCGACCCATTATGGAGACCTCCGGCCATCCCCATGCGGATTACCCCGTCAGGCATCTCCCCCTCTCTTCCTCCTTGATCCCGATCACCCATGGCCGCCGTCGATCGGCCATCTACTCCGGCCACCTGGAGTACCGGCCCCCCTCTCCCACCTTTTGCCCTCAAGCGAAAGCCCCGCCATGGATCCGAACCACCACCACGCCGGCCACTTGCTCCTCAGCGGCTCCCCTTGCCGAACCCGCGAGAACACCATGACCGCCCTCTCCTCCACCCGTAAGCCATGAAGTCTGACCTCCGATGGCCGCTCAGTTCAGATCACATTTCCCCAAACTACCGCACACATCCCCGGCCCTATGTTGCCGGTGCCCAACCTTGCAATTGCCGCACGGATCTGCCGCGGTCCCTCCCCTAGCCGCATCTCCTTGCTCCTCCTCATGATCAGCCTCACACCGCTCATCCTTCGGCCCTCTCCACATCAAAAAGCCGTACACCCTCGAACCTGCCGTAACCCTACAAGCTGCCCAGCGTCATATATCGGCCCCTCTCCCCGCGCCATTGCCACGCACAGCTTGACTGCAGGCCGTGGTACCCACTGCCCGCTATCCGTGTCTTTCCGACACCATGGAACGTCGTACAACTGTCTCCCCCGCCTTACTGAACGGGATCGTGCCGCTACCCGGCCGATCGTCGTCCGCCGTTGATGCTGATCGCTACTGTGTAGCGGAGCGTCGCACGCTCGGTTAATTCAACCCCTGACATCGCTACCCGACGTCAGTGTAGCTCTCGCGTCGTGTTAAGGTATATCTGAACCGTAGGAACCCACACCGCATGTTAACAAGATAAAAACTGTGTTTTAATGCTTTGTAAATCACTAATCCAACTTAATAATACGGGACTGTAGGCTGATTGTTGGACCGAGCGTGGGAGCTCTGGAATTTATGAATCTGTGATTGGACATTGAGTATTGTGATACCGGCACGTATATCAGGCAAGTGAAACTTGCTACCCTTGTTGTTTAGGCCGTGCTTAGGCCATTACCTTGTTTTAGCGTAAAAGAGACTAGACAGTGAAAGGATAGCTGTCTGGACGCCTTTGATCTAGCTTGACAACGAAGCTAGATCCGTCACCTTCATCATGCTTGTATGTCACGTTTAAATTCAATTAACGGTACGCAATTATCTGTTCATATCATCCCTGCATCTTTGCCTGTCATGTTTAAATTCTATTAACGGTACGCAAATATCTGTTCATGTCATTGCATAGTGATTATTCATCGTGATTGCGTAGCACACGCTACAATACTTATATTCCTGGCTCGTGTTCCAGAAGCGAGCCCTGTAGTTGGAAACCCCAACGCTCGATACACATGGGTGGGGTAAGAGATAAGCGGACTGAGCCCCGAGTTGGCCTGATCCGCCACTCCGGCCAGCAGGTGGACTCTCTAGTGTTCACGTGTTATTAATAGTGATAGAGATAAGCGGACTGAGCCACGAGCTGGCCAGCAGGTGGACTCTCTATGCACTAAGTGATAAGTGATAAGTGTTATTAATAGTGGTAGAGATAAGCGGACTGAGCCACGAGCTGGCCAGCAGGTGGACTCTCTATGCACTAAGTGATAAGTGATAAGTGATAAGTGTTAAATGATAAGTAATTAGTGATTTGGTAGCTTTTGCTACATCGTGTGTGCTTGCCTCTCTTTTAAACTGTTGCATCATACTTAACTGTCATATCATTGCTTAATATTATAAGTGCTAGGTTGTTAGTTACTTTCAGTTTCCTTGCCCAAGTCTTTTAGACTTGCTGACATATGCCCCTTTTCTCTTTTGGGTGTCACATGTTAGATTGTGAGCCAGAGTTGGTCGTTGAGGACGAGCAGGTTGCAGGTGTTGAGTTCGAGGACATAGGAGACCAGTCCTAGAGCTCCTTCTAGCTGTTGTTGTTTTCTGCTTAGTCGTTGTTAGGCTGTCGGTGCGTAGCACCTCTCTTTTCTTGTTGATGTTATGTATTATGTTGGCCATGCCTTAGGCCTCTTTTCAGTCTCTTGTACTTTCCTTTTAGATTCTTCTTTTAGCCTGGTGGCTTTTCTGTGATGTTGAAATTTATTGTGGACATTCTGAGATTGAATATTTTATCTCTCTCTCCTTCCTTGTTATTATTGTTGTTCCGTGTCACACTTGCAAGGACCTGCCAATTGATATTTTATACGCTTATCAGACTGCAGCTTCACAGCTCCACGTCTGAGCGGACCTCCTCACGTCTCGCCTTCCATTTTAGGGAAGCGGGGCGTGACAGGTTTTATTGGTGGCCCATGCAGGTCCATTTGCAAATGCGAACTATCGGAACAACAATAATAATTATAGAATGTCCATTAAATAAATTAGAACATCCAAGTTGTAAGCCCGGAGTCTAGGTTTTTAGCGTTCCTATGCCTTAGGTGGCTAGTAGGCGTGTTAGAGCACCTGTCCCAGCTTGATAGGAAATCCATTAGGTCAGGACTATAGTGAGACTTAGTTAGAAGTTTGTGCTTGCTAGTTAGGGATCCTTGATTGTTAGTTAGATTCCATGCTAGTGATCTCTTTGATAGTCTTAAGAGTTACCTTAGTGGTTCCTGTCTATCCCTGACCATGATAGACTCCTAGGATTTCCTTGGTCTCTCGCTTGGGTTCATCGATTTCGGACCCAGCTGGACTCATTTCATCGCTGTCTAGCCCTAGAGAGTCTTAGCGCTTAGTTCCAAAATCCTTGGTTGGTTGACCGTAGGAGTTTCCGTAGATTTTCCTAAGTCATGACCTAGGCGTATTTATGTTTTGATCATCCGACCAAAATCCCTTGGCCTTTAGTTAACCCGATGATTAGAACCCCCCTGATTCAATCTTTCCTGGTCACTACACTTTGGTGTTACTGACCGTAGATCTTCATCATGGTTTTCTTGCATTGTGATTTAGGTGCATGCCTCAAATAACCACATTCATTGCCCTCGACTCACATGATCCCCTCCTTACTATAATCGTTGATCCTTCGAATGTCCCCATTCGCAAAGCTTAATTTCTTTTAAAGTTATTTTTCGATTTCCCTTATTAAAAGTTTTCGCTAAGTTTAAATTTTGTTTTAATACCCTCTACGTATATATTTAAATTCCTCCCTTTTCGATCGGGTCAAAATTTCTCGTAGATTTTGAGGTCTTTTGATTGTAATTTTAATTAATATCTCGTAGCTATTCGCTAACCAATATTTCTTGCATGTTGGTTTTAAAACGTTATTACTGTTTTGATAATTTGTTATACCATTTTCCTAAACTATGAGATTCATTTTAACCTCTTAACATACATACTTTAAAATATTTTCCCAAGCTAAATGGAACTTCAATTAATTTTTATGTATCAGTTTTAAGTACGTCGTACTCGTACTTTAAAATCTTTATATAACACCGTTTCTTTTGGAAAATCCTGGTTCCTCTAAAAAAATAGTTTCAATATTATTTATTTTAAATCCCTCCCCAGTTTAAAGACTTTGAAAGCGTTTGACATGAGCTTAAATTTTCTACACTTGAGTTAATTTAACTTCATGCCTTGAATTTCGAAATTTTGCCGCAAATATATTAAATTGCTGCCGTATAATATTTTCTAACCTACTTCCTTAAAGTTCATGTGAATGTTTTATTCTTCCTTTTAATGGTTTTCAATAAGCTAATAAACCATCTTCTTATTTATATACGACTCCAACTGATTTCGAACAACTCATTTTATCGATCACCAACATTTTCTATGCATAAGAGAACTCCAATTTTGAGGTATGACCGGTTTTGTACTCTTCGTATTTTAACTTATAACTCTTACAAACTATTTTCTGTATTCTATAAGAGTCATTACCTCTTTCTTTTCCCACCTAACTATTCACAGTTTTACCCTGGTTCACCTAACCAATCTAGCTACTTATCTTCGTCTTAGCTGAACTCGTGCTTTTCGATCTTTCCATTCGTTACACTTTTGGGCTTCGGTTTCTTTCCGTTTGTCTAGCCAATAGAGCTTGTCGTCGTCGTGTCAACCTTAATATAGTTTGATGTGCCCCACTAGTGTAATTTGATATGTCGTCGTAGCGTATTGATTTCATTGTGTATATGAAGTTCTATGTGTGTTGGTATTGGTATATTGTGTGTAGGTAGTTATGTATTAGCTGCATGAGTATAAATGTGGTATACAAATGGTAGTAGGATTATAATTTTGATTGGTATTACTTGCTTTTATGAGATGTTGTATGCGTGTATACCATGCGGTATACCCGTCTGTTGCTTAACTTAACTATGTATGAAGTAGATGTGTTGATATACTAATTATAGATGGATGGATATGGTGTGAATATATATGTTACATGGGTGTAACTATAGATAAATGCATTTATTAGGGAGAGTAGTGAAATTATACGAGTGCTGGTGTCTGTAATATTGTTATGGTATATAAGGTGATTGAACTATGTGGTATTACCTGATTAAATATTAAGGGTGTTGACATTTAGATATGTATGTGGTTATGTTGGTAGACGTGTATGCATTAGATAGTATTGGCATATGTATGGATGATATGTTATGTATATGGAATTATTCTGCTATGCATTTGAGCCTCACTCAAGCTTGAGTGGGTATACTCTATGTACATTGGTGTATTGTATGTGGTTGGTGTATAGTGATGAATGATGTATGTATAATGTTTGGATTGTTTGTGCCTGGTTGTGTTACGCACACAATTGTGGGTGGCTATACCAATATATAGTAATATGAGTTGGTCTTGTAGTATAGTTATTCACTAAGGACTTGGTTGCGTGAATATATGTGTGCTAGCTAAGCTAAGCGTGTATATGTGCTGAGTATATAGTGGTATATATGAATGTTACATTAGCGTGCGTGGATGTGCACCATGCACGGGTAAGTATATGATAGTTATAGGAATTGGTGACTATGGTATGTGTGGTGTGTCGTGATTATAGCTATAGGACTATATATGAAGTGATAATATGGTGAAATGTGTGCATGCATTTGAATGACTATAAATTGTGAAATTATAACGATGGTGAATGTATATTAGATGTGGTGAACTTGTTTTAATAATGGTATGGTGTGATTACACATATTGGTTGTTTGGTATTGGATGTGCACTAGGAGATATAGGGAGTGGTGTATCCTTATTATTTGGTTCATAGGTAGTTATCTAAATGTGGCGTGAACTATTTGGTTGTTTGTGAGTATATGCACCATTGTAGGTGATAAGTATTTAATACTTCTATAAGGATGTTGTGACTATATGAATGATTGAAATACGTGTATGAAATTGTCTGGCTATGATAGGTATATGAGTATAATATGCGTGAATAAATACATGATTGTAGAATAAATGATTGACTACCTAGTGTATATGTATAAGCGTTTGAAATGACTATACGTGGTTGAATGATGATGTGATATTGGTTGGGGTAGTTACTAGATCGACTAGATGTGTTAGAAAGTCCGAGGACGGACTTTATCCTAAGGTGGGTAGGATGTAACGGCCGGTACTCGCTATTCGTCATACGGCTGTGCGTATAGCAATTTCGAGTACCCGAATGGTTTTGTGCTTGGTATGTGAGTCGTGTCGTTGAGTTGATATGGCCGTAGCACCTTGGTTGCATCCTTAGCAAGCCACCCTCGACGTGTGCCAACTTTGATTACGATCATATTTGGACCCCGTACCCTTTATACGCGTTACGTGCACGTAGCCTTGTTCGTGCACGTATTTATTTTAGACCTTGTCCGTAACCAAACCCTATAGTGTGATATGCCATTGTGACCCTCTCTGAGAGCATTAAAATTGTGGTGTTAATTAGGAACGTCATTTCCGGGTCATTCTCCCACGATTTGATCCTATTTGAAGAGACGTCGCGATTTTCCCTAGGTCGTAAGGCCTTTCTATTTTTGATTTCGTTTCTCGTCGTCGAAATTGTGATCCGTCTTCTTTGTTCTGTTTCTCTCGTCGACACGGTCGTCTCGGTATTTTTATTATATTTTTCGGACACCGTTTGGACGACCTATCACACTAATCTCCTTCATATTGTGATTAGCCTGATTAGACCTTGATTCAAATCTTGATTAAAATCTGGACTAATCTGAACCATAGGATCAAATACATCATGTGACTTATTCCCTAGCTATTCACCATCTTACATTACTTTTAATTAAACCCCATCCTTCTATCTTTTTCTCCCCAATCCCCTTAACTACACCCTTTTAATTCCTCTATAGCAAATAACCCTAGGTCTCCCCACCCCTTCACGCAAGAGAACAACAAAAAACACAGCCGCCGCCTGTGAACAGGACCCATGCACCCCACTTGCGGTCACCGACTTCCCCTCTCCCTCCGGCGGTCCTCCGGCCTTCTCTCCACCGGAAAAAACCCCCTTCCTCCTCCTCTATGAACCGCGCACCACCACGGCCTGGGAACCATCTTCTCCGGCCTTCTATTCTCGCCGCACCACCCCCATAAACCACCCAAATCCGACCCATTATGGAGACCTCCGGCCATCCCCATGCGGATTACCCCGTCAGGCATCTCCCCCTCTCTTCCTCCTTGATCCCGATCACCCATGGCCGCCGTCGATCGGCCATCTACTCCGGCCACCTGGAGTACCGGCCCCCCTCTCCCACCTTTTGCCCTCAAGCGAAAGCCCCGCCATGGATCCGAACCACCACCACGCCGGCCACTTGCTCCTCAGCGGCTCCCCTTGCCGAACCCGCGAGAACACCATGACCGCCCTCTCCTCCACCCGTAAGCCATGAAGTCCGACCTCCGATAGCCGCTCAGTTCAGATCACATTTCCCCAAACTACCGCACACATCCCCGGCCCTATGTTGCCGGTGCCCAACCTTGCAATTGCCGCACGGATCTGCCGCGGTCCCTCCCCTAGCCGCATCTCCTTGCTCCTCCTCATGATCAGCCTCACGCCGCTCATCCTTCGGCCCTCTCCACATCAAAAAGCCGTACACCCTCGAACCTGCCGTAACCCTACAAGCTGCCCAGCGTCATATATCGGCCCCTCTCCCCGCGCCATTGCCACGCACAGCTTGACTGCAGGCCGTGGTACCCACTGCCCGCTATCCGTGTCTTTCCGACACCATGGAACGTCGTACAACTGTCTCCCCCGCCTTACTGAACGGGATCGTGCCGCTACCCGGCCGATCGTCGTCCGCTGTTGATGCTGATCACTACTGTGTAGCGGAGCGTCGCACGCTCGGTTAATTCAACCCCTGACGTCGCTACCCGACGTCAGTGTAGCTCTCGCGTCGTGTTAAGGTATATCTGAACCGTAGGAACCCACACCGCATGTTAACAAGATAAAAACTGTGTTTTAATGCTTTGTAACTCACTAATCCAACTTAATAATACGGGACTGTAGGCTGATTGTTGGACCGAGCGTGGGAGCTCTGGAATTTGTGAATCTGTGATTGGACATTGAGTATTGTGATACCGGCACGTATATCAGGCAAGTGAAACTTGCTACCCTTGTTGTTTAGGCCGTGCTTAGGCCATTACCTTGTTTTAGCGTAAAAGAGACTAGACAGTGAAAGGATAGCTGTCTGGACGCCTTTGATCTAGCTTGACAACGAAGCTAGATCCGTCACCTTCATCATGCTTGTATGTCACGTTTAAATTCAATTAACGGTACGCAATTATCTGTTCATATCATCCCTGCATCTTTGCCTGTCATGTTTAAATTCTATTAACGGTACGCAAATATCTGTTCATATCATTGCATAGTGATTATTCATCGTGATTGCGTAGCACACGCTACAATACTTATATTCCTGGCTCGTGTTCCAGAAGCGAGCCCTGTAGTTGGAAACCCCAACACTCGATACACATGGGTGGGGTAAGAGATAAGCGGACTGAGCCCCGAGTTGGCCTGATCCGCCACTCCGGCCAGCAGGTGGACTCTCTAGTGTTCACGTGTTATTAATAGTGATAGAGATAAGCGGACTGAGCCACGAGCTGGCCAGCAGGTGGACTCTCTATGCACTAAGTGATAAGTGATAAGTGTTATTAATAGTGGTAGAGATAAGCGGACTGAGCCACGAGCTGGCCAGCAGGTGGACTCTCTATGCACTAAGTGATAAGTGATAAGTGATAAGTGTTAAATGATAAGTAATTAGTGATTTGGTAGCTTTTGCTACATCGTGCGTGCTTGCCTCTCTTTTAAACTGTTGCATCATACTTAACTGTCATATCATTGCTTAATATTATAAGTGCTAGGTTGTTAGTTACTTTCAGTTTCCTTGCCCAAGTCTTTTAGACTTGCTGACATGTGCCCCTTTTCTCTTTTGGGTGTCACATGTTAGATTGTGAGCCAGAGTTGGTCGTTGAGGACGAGCAGGTTGTAGGTGTTGAGTTCGAGGACATAGGAGACCAGTCCTAGAGCTCCTTCTAGCTGTTGTTGTTTTCTGCTTAGTCGTTGTTAGGCTGTCGGTGCGTATCACCTCTCTTTTCTTGTTGATGTTATGTATTATGTTGGCCATGCCTTAGGCCTCTTTTCAGTCTCTTGTACTTTCCTTTTAGATTCTTCTTTTAGCCTGGTGGCTTTTCTGTGATGTTGAAATTTATTGTGGACATTCTGAGATTGAATATTTTATCTCTCTCTCCTTCCTTGTTATTATTGTTGTTCCGTGTCGCACTTGCAAGGACCTACCAATTGATATTTTATACGCTTATCAGACTGCAGCTTCACAGCTCCACGTCTGAGCGGACCTCCTCACGTCTCGCCTTCCATTTTAGGGAAGCGGGGCGTGACAAGTACCATTGCTAAGTGCCTCGTGCTGGCATCTATGAGTAATGATTGCAAAGGAGGATCATGAATTAGAATGTTGAGTCCATATTTTTGTGATTCAGTACGTAGGAATAACCAAATAAACACAAAGATTAAACACAAGAACCAAGCAACGACAACCAAAACTTGGTAACGCAGTTCGGTGCACACACCTATATCTGTGGGGCCACGCCCAGAAAATCAGATTACTCCACTATAAATATCAATGAATACAATCACTAATATCAGATCTATACTAGAAGACGCATACTCCCCCTCAATACAAATCGCGAGGGGTGATCGTAATCAACCCCGTGAAGTAATCTATGCAAGCTCTCCTTGCACAACCGACTAGATCAACTCCCTTGATCCCTACGTGCGTAGCCGTCGGCCTCCGTCCCTGGATGTAGAAAAACTGCTAGATCCCCTTGCACAACCGAGTAGAATCAACTCCCTTGATCCCCACCTCTGATAGCCGTCAGCCTCCCTCCCGGAGTTCTTTGATCGTCTTTCACAAAAGCCGTAGCACAGTTGTAAAACCACACGCACCTCTTACTGCCCCACTCCCCCTCAATCGCGAAGTAGTTATGGTAGTTCGCTCGACAGATCTCGTGCAGATCGGTAGGCCGCTAGAATCGGAACCAATACAACCAAATTGATTCCGATAAATCTTCAAGATATGACAACATATATCTACGGGCAAAAATCTCTCTAACAGATTTCCCAACAAATTCTGAGAGATAGCAAATCTAATAATATCTCAAACAGATCTTCAATTGCAACAATATATACCAGAATGCCTAACAGAGATTATAGAAAGATTTGGAGAAATCCACCTTTGATAATCGCTGAAGTCATTCGATTCCAGCCTTCTGACACAGCATGTTGGATCTCATGCTGTATCATAACGTTCAATATAACATACAACATGGCCAATAAATAAGATCGTTCATACCATATTTGCGGATTGATACCTTCAATCACATCGTCAGCAAATCTTATGCATACCAGCATACAACCGAATATCTGGAGAAGATCTAAACAATAATGCAAGATATGAAACCATTCAGATATAAAATCTTCAACCGCACATATCTTCAACTGCACATACCATTCAGATATGAAACCATTCAGATTTTGTAACCAATATTTCCGGGTAAATAACTTCCTCTTTAATGCAGATATTCCGCCAATATTTTTAGGATCACTTTGGGTAAGAAATCACATAGATCAAGGAGTCATTTAACCATTTGGGTAAAATGATCTAAACAAATCTCCTCCCATCAAATAAGGAACTAATTCAGACAACAAGGAACATAAAATTCTCACCAAGATATTTCATCGACTAATGCAGAAACCCTCGAGATCCTAGGCTACAAATCAGATCTGAGATTACCACAACAGATCTGTAGACCAAAGCATCGTTTCTGCATACGAACCAATATTTCAGATCACGTATGTTGAACATTATATTGCAATATAAGATAAAACATGACTGCACAAAATGTACATAAACTGTTCTGATTCCCCAACCTGAACTCTCCAGGATTAGTGCCACTAATGCCAACTTATAGCAATAGAAAATCAACCTAACATTTCTCCTTATAAAAAGTTTCATGGAGAGAAAAGATGAGTAATAAGCTTTAATACTTCAAGTAAGTTGTTCCAAATAAAGATGGTAGCTAAAACCCTACTACATGAACACATACTCAAGATGATTAGATCCATTAAAGAGGTGGTTAAGGTTTATGTTGGATAATGAATTATATGTTGATACAATTCTTCAGTTTCTTCCTAGTATGTTTTTTCAGTTTATATTGAACTGTTGGGAGATGAGTACGCCATCGAGGCAATTTATCTCTGTGTACGTATACAAATGTCTTGTTCAAAATAACAGTAAGCTGTTTAGTAAATATTTATCTAAGTTATTGCAAAGGAAGATCGTGACTTAGAGTGTTTAGTCCATATTTCTCCTTATAAAAAGTTACATGGAGATCAAAGATGAATCATAAGCTTTAATACTTCAAGTAAGTTGTTACAAATAAAGATGGTAGCTAAAACCCTACTCCATGAACACACATTCAAGATGATTGGATCCATTAAGGAGGTGGTTAAGGTTTATGTTAGATAATGAATTATATATTGATATAATTCTTCAGTTTCTTCCTAGTATGTTCTTTCAGTTTATATTGAACTGTTGGGAGATGGGTATGCCCTCGAGGTAATTTATCTCTGTGTACGTGTACAAATGTCTTGTTCAAAATAACAGTAAGTTGTTTGGTAAGTATTTACCTAAGTTAATAATAATGTAGTCGACATTAAAAGTTAGATAAAGTCATAAGAATTAATATGAGGTTAAATAAGTATCGAAATGAGGATCTCGATCATGGAGAATTGTTTGACCGTTAGTAGCATAAGTCTAAAATTGTTCATAGTTGTAGATGTTTCGAGAAAAGGATATCGAAACATTGGATAGACCATTATGTCTTTTTCTTCACCATAGAGTGGTGACGATGATTTTATGGTCATTCGACTTGAGACGAGACACAGGTGCTCATTGGAGAATGAGTTCACTGAACGACCCAACAAAAATTATCGCATGGTTTACATAAAAATCTGTCAGTGATAACTCTCAGTGATGATAGGCTAGTTGGTCCTTAGACTTGACGTCATTGTACGAACCTGTACGTGAACGGTGTCAATTAGTTTTTTGACATAGCTTCAAGGCAAAGCCTGTTGAAAGGTCTTTGGTTGGGTGACACTTGAAGCGTACGAGGAGAGTAATGACCAAGAGAAAATCCGTCTCTCCCGTTATGTGGAGTTAGTGTCGCATGTGTTGGTTCGGTTTTTAGTGAAAAACTTTGGCCAAAGTATGTTGGAAGAAGCCCAATATTATTTGACTAAAGATCGATGAAGACTAACCAAGTTCAAGCTAGGGTTGACAGTTTGACCGGACACTAGGCTTGACTAGGCAACATAGTTTTGACTAGGGGACTAAAACTTCTGTATTCATCACGGACACACTCAGGATGGTCCTGACAATACTCATGTCAATGAGTTAACCATAAAAGTATGATACCGAAATAAGGATGGTACCTGCTGGACGTGGTCACTGACGTCTGGGGTTTCGAGCCCCGCTTGTAGTAGGGTCAGGCTGTAGGGTCTCACACAGAGTGAGACCTTCGTCAAGTAAAAGGTAGAATTAAAGGAGATGACACATTGGATGCAAGGAAATTAATACGTCACAAAATGTTTGTGACAAAAGCTTTAGAATATTTAGGATGTGGAAAATTGCATAAGATGCAAGAGATCATGAATGTCATAAAATGTTTACGAGCATATTTTATATAGAATGAACACATAAGATGTGTACTAGATGACAGAAACATCCCGGTCTAAACCTAGGTTCAAACGGTGTCAAAATGGACTCCAAACGAGAAAGTTAGAGCCAAAACAGAGCACACGTCCAAATTAATGGCGTTCAGCCCAAATGAGTTGGGCTGGGCGAGCCAACCCAGCCTAGGCGGGCTGGGCCTGCCCACCCAGCTGGGCGGGTCAGGCCTGCCTGCAAAGGCGTGCTGGGGCCCGCCTTCTCATGTGGGCGGGCGCCCCAGAACATGCGGGCGAGGGCCAGCCTATGCATGCGGGCGTGCGCCCATCCCGTACCCGCAAAATGGGCGGGCGCCCACACCCAGACAGTGGGCCCCACAGTAGGGCCCACATACCAGTAAACCTAAGGGTTAATAATTGGCAGCCGGGTCGGTGCGTAAAGCAATGTTTGGGCTATTTTGGAGCCTCGTTTGAAGGGTCAAACTAACTCGGATTTGAGCGTCGTTTTTCCTACGCGTTTACCATTCAACCCTCTTTGCAAATATGTAAGACATCGCTCTTGAAGATCAATGGTTGGAGAGATTTAATTGACCAAACATTGCCTTTAGGAAATGCGTGTTGTGTGTAAAGAAAACTCTCCAAACGCGTTTAGTCACACATCGAAAATGGAGAAAAGGGGAGAGGTCAGCCACCTATATAAATAGGGGCCAACCCCCTCCTTGAAACCTGCACTAAAATCCAGATCTGAGTAGCTCCATTAAACATGAGAAAACTCGGATCTAAGCTTAAATTAATATTCCCTCTTCTTCCTAATTCTTCCTTATTTTTTATCGAGCTTTAGCAAAGCTACGAAGGAGTTCAGATCGGATCTGAAGTCTTGACGGACGATCCACTCAAGGTGAAACTTTCTTTGGCACGTGGTTGGCTCGGTGACAAGGGTGTTGCTTGCCTCGGTACATGGTTCGGTTCGGGACATGGTTCAGCTCGGGAGAAGCGGCTCGGGGCATCGCTTTGGAGATAAAGAAACATTGCTGAAAACGATGTTTCATATTCTGCAGAAACGAAGTGAAACGTATGTAGTTTAATTTACATGCATTTATAATTACAAATAGGTTGATAGATCTATCCTTAGGGGTTGGTCGGACCCAACCCCGGGATAGTAGAGATTCTGGCTGGGGTTTAATCTTTAGGGCTGGACTTAAAACTGTTTTAAGTTAATTTTCTGCTGCTTGATTTGATCTCGTCGTCTGTTTGACTTGGGTCGGACGTCGTTTTTATAGCCCTAAGGACCCAGAAAACCATACATAAACTTCAGTATGAACAAACTAAAATGCATACTCTTAGAGCTACTTAATATATTGAGATAGGTTGAGAATTCATTTGTGAAAGAAAAGAATCCGGTTATACTTACGAGCTCTTCTTCTTATCCCAAAACTAGTGGCAAGGGAAAGAAGAAGGTCACTAAGTCTAAGAGTAGTGTTAAGAAGGTAAAAGTGAAGAAAGATAAGGTTGCAAGGTGAGAATGTTTCTTTTTTCATAAGTCGGGGTATTGAAAGTGGAAGTGGAAAGATTATCTGGAGTCTTTAAAGAAGAAGGGACATGTTAATTCCTTAACTTTAGGTGTGTTTGTTATTCAACACATACTCTCTATTTATTTTAATAATTGGGTGTTGGATACCATAACAGATTCTTGTATATGTAATTGTTTACATTGATTGAGAAAAAGTATAAGAGTAAGAGATGATGAGATGACTATACAAGTCGGGACCGGAGCAAGTGTTACTACCGTTGCCATAGGGGATTTTGACCATAGATTACTAACTGACAATTTTTTTAATTTTAAGCAACTATTGTCATGTACCAACTATGACTTGCAATATTATATCCATCTCTTTATTAAGTAAAGAAGGATACAAGTTTACAATGGAGAAAAATGTTATGAACATTTTCAATCATAATATTTTGATTGGATTTGGTACTTTATTTTCAATGCAATTACATACTTAATATTTTAAATTTAAGTGAAAGAAGACTCCAAGTACAAATAAAACCTACTTGCAGCATTATAGACTAGGCCATATTAGCGTCACAATACTTAGTAAGTTGTATAAGGAAGAATTCTTGGATCATGTTCATTTCAAAACATATGCAACTTGCAAGTTTTGTGTCAAAAGAAAATTGGTTAAATCTCCCTTTGTACAATAAGAGGAAAGAGTTAGTAAACTCTTGGGACTCATATATACTGATGTAAATGACCCAATATCTACACAAGTAAGAGGTGGATACTCCTGCTTTACCACCTTTACTGATGATCTCTTAAGTTTGGACATATGTTCTTACTAAAATACAAGTCTAAATTTTTTGAGAAATTCATATAGTATAAAATAAAGTAAAGAACCAAATAGGAAAATTATTAAAATTCTTTGATTTGATTAAGGAGAATACTTATTCTAGAATTCCTTACTTACGCAAAAGAGAGTATGATTCTCTCTTAGGTTACTCCTCCTTAGACGTTGTAACATACTGGTGTGTCAGAGAAAAGAAAACGCACTTTATTAGATATGGTACGATCCATCTAAAGTTAACATGATTCCATCTAAAGTTGTACCTACCACTTCATATGAGATATATAAAGTTAGGAAACTTGATCTTAAGTTTGTTATGAAATGTGATTGTACTACATGCATAAAAAGGTATAATTTAGACAAACTGGAGCCATGATCCATGAAGTGTAAGGTTGTAAGATATGTAAAGAATTCTCAAGGATATTAATTCTATCAAAAAAGTAACAATGGATTATTATTTCTCAGCACTAACACCTTTTTAATGAAGGATTCTCTTATTAAAGAGGTGGGAGATATTATGTAAAAGCTGGAAGAAATTCTAAAAACACCAGTGACAAAGGATTAAGTGGTAGAAGCAGACACCTTAGCTTCGCAAAATGACTCTTACCCACTTAAGAGATCTAGAAGGTGATCTCAATCACCTGAGAGATTCTACAGGTTTCTCATAAATAGCGGTGTTAAGGATAGCATCATGGTTAATGATGAGCATACTAATTTTTAAGAAGCCATTAATAGTGGAGACTCTGAGAAATGGCTAGACATAATGAAATCTAAAATGAAATCCATGTACACCAATAACGTTTGAACTTTGGATGATGTTTCTAATGGAAAAAAACCTATTGTGAGCAAGTGGATCTTCAAGAAGAAGATTAATGCAGGTGCAAAGGTGGAGACCTATAAAGCAAGGTTGGTGGTTAAAAGGTATCATCAAAGATTTGGTTTAGATTATGATGAAATATTTTCACCAATAACATTGCATAGGTCTATTTGGTTACTACTTGTTATAGCAGCTTTCTATGACTATAAATTTTGGTAGATGGATGTAAAAACCACTTTTGTAAATGAAGAACTAGAAGAGTGCATATACATGACTCAGTCAGAGGGTTTAAAAGTTAGCAGAAGCAATGAAAAGGCATGCAGACTGCTTAAATTTATTTATAGATTAGAGAAATCATCTAGAAACTAGAACTATCATTTTGATGAGACAATCAAAAAGTTTGGCTTTATGAAAAATGAAGATGAACTATGCATACATAAGAAGTTCAGTGGGAGTGCTATCTCATTCCTTGCATTATATATGGATAACATACTGTTGATTGGTAATGACATAGTGATGCTACAACCACTCAAATAATGGTTCTCACAAAACTTTTCCACGAATTTTTTAAGAAGCATCCTATATACCTGGTATAAAGATCTACATATATAGATCAAATAGGATGCTAGGCTTGTCCTAGTCTAGATACATAGAGACCATTTTAATGAGGTTTAACATAAAAACTCCAAGGGAGGCAATGTACTTGCATATCATGAAATAACTCTCTCTAATGATATGTCTCCCAACATTGAGGTGGAGAAAGTATGCTTGAACAAGATTCTTTGTGCCTCGTCTGTAGGATCTATCATATATTCTATATTATGTATTAGATCTGATGTTGCATATGTACTTAGCGCCATCAGTTAATATCAATCAAATAATAGGAAATATACTGGATTACCATGAAGATCATATTTACGTACTTGAAAAGGACTAAACATATGTTCTACGGTGGTTTTAGTAACCTCTCGATAGAGAGATTCATTTATTTTAATTTTTAAAGTGATATGGATGATAGAAAATTGGTATCTGAATACGTTTTTACCAAAAATAGAGGGGCAATAAGTTGAAAGAATTCCAGGTAAGACATTACGATAGTTGATACGATGGAATCAGAATACAATATAGTAAATGATGCAACATAAGAGGCATTTTGGATGTAGAAATCCAAATATATCTTTAGGAATTTTCATTTCATATGTGAAATTCACTGTAAGATATAGAGCTTTAAAAATTTAAAACAGTTAATTGTAGGTTATCATGCTAGTAATCAAAACTATTTAGATTATGCAGCGAAAGACAGAAAATTCAAAAAATTTATATACAAGCAATCAACCCAAGGATCTACTGCTAATTTAGAAATTAAATCGATAAATAAAAACCATAATGATCGTACCTTTGCATGAGTATACTAAAAAAATACTCTCAGATCGAAAATCTCTTTCATTGAAGACTAGAAGCGTCGTGTTCACCTCCTACAAGAAATGCCTTAGATATCCTTTCTCCAATCAACACCTTAGATGAATCATGAGATGAAAAATTCCTCAACAATTCATGAGCCCTTCAAGAACTTGAATCGCTCTCTTTGCTTTGCTAGCACGAAGAAGAAAGGGAAGGAAAAACTTTTAGATTATGTGCGAGAGATTCTCCCTCTGAAGAGGTTTGAATATCTCCACACAATGAGACTTTCTCATAAATTGATGTGTTCTTAAAGGACTGGGGAAGACCCCCTTATATAGTATCGGGAGAGCCGAATCTGATTCGGATTGAGTGTTCGCATAGAACTCAACCTCATCCCTAAATGCGCAAGAAGAAGAATCATCTTTTATGAGTTCTAATCGTATTAGAACTCTTGGATATGAATTAGATTTGATTTAGGATTAATTCCCAATCAAATCCCACATCAAATCAAGAATTTCACGTCATGACATGTTGGCATTAGCTGACTAGTCGACCAGTGACTATAACTAGTCGACTAGTCAACTCTCTGTAACAGTTACAAACTGACTACTCGACTAGTGCTGAAGCACTAGTTGACTAGTGGTCGATTAAGCACTAGTCGACAAGTGGCCGATTAAGCACTAGTCGACTAATCAATGCTGAGTGGCAATCTTCTTCTTTTCTGATCACACCCCCTTGTGATCTATGCCCTCAAAGTTTCTTCCTTCGCTTTTTAATGAGGAATTCATCATCAGTGTGAGACTCTAATAATCTGATTCCTACTACAATAGTGAACAAATCACATCATGTCACCAATCAATAGTGGCCCTAGCCGGGCATGTCGACCCCTGTTTAGAGCCGTCATTTTCTGTTTTGTAAGACTGGAATATCTCCCAGATAATCTGGGTCTTATAGTAACAGATTTCATGTAGTTCGGTCCCTTCGTCATCACTATGTCACTAAGATATTTAGAGTATGGTACAGAGTCAACCCCCATTGTAACGGCCGCTTTCTGACCGATCGTAGTTTCTGCGTGCACGTGCTTTATCGTGCACGTATTTTATTTGATTATTTCTGGATTCCGAAATTAGCGATGCGATGTGCCGTTGCGATCGTTTTGGGGTGTTGGATTTTATTGTAAATTTTGGGAACGTCGTCTCATGGCTCGTTTTCTCGCAAAACGACTTTGAATGATATGGGCGTTTTAGTCATTTGACTCAAAACGTCGTTTCCGATTTTACGTAAATTTTTGGTAGGCGTTACGCACAATCAGGCACCGTAGATCTGTGCGTCTCGTCTCCACGATCACCCCGGTATTTTCGGATTATTTTTCTGACACCCGGATTGAGAGATATCACCCGGAATAGCCTCGACCGTCGATTTTTCCCCCAATCAGATTCAAATTTCGAATTGTTAGCCAAATCTGGCTAAATCTCTCATCAAATCGTTTTAAATCTTTCCCTAAAATGTTTCACTAATCTCCCCTAGACTTACCCCAACCCGTACACCCCACATCCCTATACCCCACTCCAATTTAACCCATAACATAGGTCTTCTTAGCAAACCTTTATTATTATATAATATAAATCCCTAACCCTAACCTAAAACTAACCCTAACCCTAAAAGTGATCAGCCACCGGCCTCCTAAAACACCAACCCCGAAATCCCCTCCCTCTCCCCCTCGCGTCCACGGCAACCCGCCGCCGCGCCGGTGATTCGACGCCGGTCCCGCCTCCTCGGCCTCCAGTATTCGATCCTCGCTCTCCCATCGCCCCCATCGCAATTCCCCTCACGATCCCGCCGGCGTCCCCGAGCCCTGTTCCCGACGTCGATCCGCCCTCACAGCCGTTGTGCCGCCGCTGTGCCCGCTGCGCCGCCCTCGCAGCTCCTCAGCCAGCGCCGCCCTCACACCGCACCGCCCGCTTGACCCAGCGCCGCCATGCCTCCACGGCGAACCGCGCCGCGATCCGATCAGAGCCGCCGCTCCTCCCTCTTCCACCGAGATCCCATCGACGATTCCCGACGCCAACGAAGCCAACGTGGCTGCTCGCTACCGAAGGCCGCTGACCGACTTCATCCCCAGGCCGGCCATCTCCCTCCGCTGCACCCGCCGACCACCTCTCCAGACCAGCGAAACGCCAGCACCCGAATCCACCTCCTTCGCCCTGTCCATCGTCAGTCCGTCTCTGAGCCCCACTTCGACCTTGCTGGCAGCGAGGCCTCCGGCCATGCAACTCACCGTCACAGCACCCAAGCCTGCCTCGCTTTAGTTGCCGACAGCCCCTCGAGCCTCCCTTCCTCTCGACGACGTACTGCCATTCCCCTCTCGCCTCCAACAACAACCCAGTTAGAAGAAGAAGAAGAGAGGGGAGTTATATGATCTCAAGATCATCCTCTTCATGCAATGGACCAAGCTATCCAAAAGGAAGATCAAGTTTACAGGGTTAATAGATGTTGGATAAAATTTGCAATGTAAGAAGTAGTTTTTCCTTGCTTGCAATGAATGTTAATGTTCAGCTAACAGGACATCCCATGAGTCCATATTGATCTCAGGAAGCTACTCATGTCTTAAATGTTACTGTATGTGTAGGGGGACACTCAGTTCCAGATAGGCAGACATTGCATTGGTTTCAGTCATCATGGCCTTTGAAACTCCTTGTTGAAGGAAAGACTGCAACAATGGAAGCTTGCTCAGGAGATATTATCATGTGCAAGCAGAAGCGAGAAGTTATCTGAAGTATATGAGTCTACTATAGACGTTGAATGGGACAAACTGGAAAAATAATTAAGTACGCCTTCCTGCTACCGTCTGGACCCCGACGACTCCCTCTGTGTTGTGCTACTCACAGTCGAGGAACCGGAGCGAAGGCAACGCGATCCGTAACTGATTCCAGATCCGACGCCAGACTCACGCGTGAACATCATTCAGGTTGGTCCCCCATAACTCGTAGCGAAACCCACACTATAGCGAACTGAACCTTAACTAAAATTGGACAACAATAATTAAATTTACTTTTTCTGCACCAGTAAAACGCTGCTCACCGTAGAAATCGACCATCGGACAAATTTTCTGTGCACATAGGGTAGTGGTCAATCTAGGTTGAACTAAACACCAAAATGTGATTTTTGACGAATAGGATAGTCCCGATAACCTAGGAACGAACCCTAATAGGAAATTACTGAAAATGAGACCTGACACGGTCGACGTGGCACTATTTCAGACGGACTACCGCGGACGTGACGACAGGACGAGGCGCCCCAGACAGACGACACACTCGCCACCGCAGGCAAGTGTACTCACTTTCGTTTTGACCGTGCCTTAGCCTTAAAATTATAGAACTGTTAGACTGTGAGTGCTGAGAACCGGACGCGAAATGATAGCGTCCGGGACGACCTGTGACGGCTCAGACTTGACGACGAAGTCTGAGCCTGACAACAATAAACTGCTGACATCATAGGACTATCTTGCATGTGCGTGCGTGTGGACACCCTAGAATAACAACTCCCTACACTTGTCATGTCGTGTCCTGTTACACAAAAAGCCTTCGGACGTTTCGGATGCTTTCCTTGCGGAAGTGATCCCTGTTACACAAAAAGCCTTCGGGCGTTTCGGATGCTTTCCTTGCGGAAGTGATCCCTGTTACACAAAAAGCCTTCGGGCGTTTCGGATGCTTTCCTTGCGGAAGTGATCCATGTTACACAAAAAGCCTTCGGGCGTTTCGGATGCTTTCCTTGCGAAAGTGATCCCTGTTACACAAAAAGCCTTCGGGCGTTTCGGATGCTTTCCCTAGCGGAAATGATCCCTGTAAATCTTGTCCTGAGTTCCTGGGGTTGGGGTTGGGTTGAGCGTGCGCACGGCAAGAGGGTCTGATCCCCCTCGAACCGTAAGGCATGAACCCTTTCGTGTCTCACTTGTCTTGTCTTGTCTTGTCTTGTCCCGTCATGTCCCGACTTGTCTTGACACCTGTAGGTTAGTCCCGTAGTTGGTAGCACACGCTACGACTACTACTTGCTACGCTTTACTTTCCTGCTACGTTACTTCCTGTCGTGTTACCATGTTATAACCACAGCCTGTAAATCAACCAGTAAACTGTTGTGTAAAAGAACCTCAGCATGCTAATCAACCAGTAAATCGTTGTTTAAAGTTCGGTGCACTTGCAGTAAAGTCTAACCCTTCTTGTAGACTTTACCTGACGTACAGTTCCTTTTTCTTGGGTGCTGTACGTCAGGTGTTCAGCCGGAGTTCGGGGACGAGACAGACTTACTGGAGTACGTGGAGCCGAGGACGTCGACCCAAAGTATGTGCTGACGCGGACCAGACCTTGAGGTCTTTTTTAGTCGCCACTTTCAGAGGTTACTACTTTTAGTTTGCTTTTAGATAGTTTGTTGCCATGCTTAGGCTTCTTTTAGACTTTGTACTTGTTGGATGTTATGTCTCTAATTTTAATGAATGCAACTTCCTTCCTGTACTTCCTATTGTTTCGAACTTATTTAATGCAAGAACCTGAAAATTTAGAAATGGTACCCCTACAGACGCTTATTGGGTCCGAGCTTCTCAGCTCTGGCCTAAGCGGGCCTTAGTCACGCTTCGCCTCCGTCCATTTTGGGAAGCGGGGCGTGACAGGTTTTAGTGGTGGCCCATGCAGGTCTTGCAAAAGTTCGGAACAATAAAAGTACCGCATTCATTTGATATCCACGTACACGTCTGAATTAGTTTCCCAGTCTTAGATAGTAGGAAGACATAGGTAGACGTCCCAGGTTGATAGTCAGACGCCTTGGTTAAGATCGAGTCGTCCTCATCCCAGACTACCTTAGCATCCCCATTTGACTCCGATCGTGCTAGAATTTCTAGAGTCCTTCTCTTTTGTCTTTCGCTCGGATCCATCGACTTCGGGCCCAGCAGAACTAACCTTGATTTTTCTTAAGAATCTTTCCCATTAGATCCTGGTTATAGTCTAGCTCCTTAGGAAGTCTTAGAGCTGAGTTATCCTGATCTGTAGACGACTTGATAATTAGAACCCCTGACTTCTAGCATCTCTCTGATCATCACACTTTTATGTTATCAACCATAGAGTCCCATCATAGCTTCCGTAAACCATATCATATGTGTAACCATCATGCGACTATCCTTCCTTTCTCCCGATTCATGTGATCGTTTCCTGACGATCATCGTAGATCCTTCGAATCTTTCTTTTTGCCAATTTTGCCTCCTCTAAAAGTATTTTCGAAATTCCTTGTTCAGTTTCTTCGCCCAGCTTAAATTCTTTGAAAACCCCAATACTATATATATTTAAAATTTCTTGTTTTCGGTTAAATTAAAATTCTTTCACTGATCTTTTGAAAACCTTCTTGGTCGTAAATTTATTTCTATTATCTTGTACTTATTTTCAAATCGTTATCTTCCCTAATTCAGTTTTAAAAGCTTGTTACCATCTTAATAATTCAATATGTATTATTTTTTTATTCTAACCTACAAGATTTATTTCTAATCACTTACCGTACATACTTTTAAAATATTTTCTAAATTAGAGGGAACTCCAATTATTTTATTATTATTATTATATCAGTTCTATGTTCTTCGTGAACACATTTCAAAATCTTTGCGTAAACCTATATTCATTTACAAAACAATCGTTCCTCACCCTACCCATCCTTCCTTCGTCTCACTTTTTCCAAAATTTTTAAAATTGCTATATCTGCCCACTTTTAAGTATATATATATATAAGGTATAAGATACCATACTTTGCACAAAATCCTTCTTTCATCGTTCAATCATTTTTTAGCAATATAATTCTGTTCCATCCAACCAACCATCTCCTTATCCCCGCCTTATCCAAACTCGCTTCTTCCGATCTTGTTTCATTCCGCTTTTAGTTCCGGTCCCTTTCTATCATGTAGACATGGTGCTTGTAGTTGTCTGTGATATCTCCAGTATAGGAGTAGGCCCTTGGTAGGTGATGTTGTCGTGATGCATGAGTATAGGTAGAGTGTGTAAACCTGTATGAGTGTGTCATCTTTAGGATCCTGATTTGTGCTTCTTGCATCTTGAATGTGTATCCAGTGTTAACCATGATATGATTGAAGTTGTCTGAATGACGGTATTCATACGTATATGAATAGGGTCCTAGCAGACAATTTCCGTAGACGTAGTTTTTCGCGATTATAGAATAGCTTATCTTTGACTGCATGTGATTGTATCAAAACTTTGTTTTTCTTTTAAACCAAACCTTTAAAGTTTTTAAAATTAGCTCACAAGATCACAAATCAATTATCCTTCCTCATCCATTACCACGACTCCACACGTTTTTCCAAAGGTTTTAAAAATGTGTCAATGGTCTCCATTTAGAAATGTTATGTTATGGTTGTTATAGTTTTGGGAATAGCTATTATTGTTGTAGGATTTTGTTCGCGGGTAGGCTCAGGGAGAGATGAGATTTGTTACAGCAATGATTAACCGATTTTGGAACAATAGGATATTGGATTAGAATATCTTTTGGATGAAAAGAATGGACTGTCCAAAGACTTGTTTATAAAACCGGAGTGTGGCGGACTCAATGGGAAATTCTGGTCGGATGAAATTATATGCGAGGAGATGAGAACTTATCAGATTTGAGGCTTAGACGAATGGTAGATAGGGATGGCTACGGAGTATGGTGGGAGTTAGGATGGTCATGAGATTGAGTAGAGCTTTTATTAGCATCGAGACTTGATTATTGGGTTGACGTGAGAAGACATTGGGAGTAACACAACGTGCAGAGACAAATGGATGGTTAGGTTATCGGATTTAATATTGGTTGAAAATAATTATAATAAGTAGGAGGAGATATGATTTTTGATAGTTCAATTATTGGGCGGATAAAATTATGGGAAGATATGACAAGGAATGCATTAAGGACACGGCGATTGTTGATTTGTGAAGGTATTATAAGATAGACAAAGCTTTCGTCTTGGATTGGTGATCGACTAGAACATCATTATAGCGACTGATTAATATTGGGAAGAGATTGAGAAAATTTAAAGATGTTATGGAGCGATGATGTTTAGTAGAGTGGTAGGGTAAGAGAAGGTGATTGTTAATCTCTTACGAGGACTTGGAGTTGGAAATTTAGCAGCAGTGATGGATCTATGGTTGAGTTTTAGGATGTGAGACTAGTCGTGGCATTTGTCCAGTGAAAAGATGAGTTATGATGGATTAGTTGAGGAACGATGTTGAAGTTATAGGATTAGAGATCATTGTGTGGAGGATGGGAGTTATAGGCTTAGGTATTTATAGATTTTATAATTAGTCTTAGTATAAGTGATTCCGAGGGCGGAATCATTTCTAAGGTGGGTAGAATGTAACGGCCGCTTTCTGACCGATCGTAGTTTCTGCGTGCACGTGCTTTATCGTGCACGTATTTTATTTGATTATTTCTGGATTCCGAAATTAGTGATGCGATGTGCCGTTGCGATCGTTTTGGGGTGTTGGATTTTATTGTAAATTTTGGGAATGTCGTATCATGGCTCGTTTTCTCGCAAAACGACTTTGAATGATATGGGCGTTTTAGTCATTTGACTCAAAACGTCGTTTCCGATTTTACGTAAATTTTTGGTAGGCGTTACGCACGATCAGGCACCGTAGATCTGTGCGTCTCGTCTCCACGATCACCCCGGTATTTTCGGATTATTTTTCTGACGCCCGGATTGAGAGATATCACCCGGAATAGCCTCGACCGTCGATTTTTCCCCCAATCAGATTCAAATTTCGAATTGTTAGCCAAATCTGGCTAAATCTCTCATCAAATCGTTTTAAATCTTTCCCTAAAATGTTTCACTAATCTCCCCTAGACTTACCCCAACTCGTACACCCCACATCCCTATACCCCACTCCAATTTAACCCATAACATAGGTCTTCTTAGCAAACCTTTATTATTATATAATATAAATCCCTAACCCTAACCTAAAACTAACCCTAACCCTAAAAGTGATCAGCCGCCGGCCTCCTAAAACACCAACCCCGAAATCCCCTCCCTCTCCCCCTCGCGTCCACGGCAACCCGCCGCCGCGCCGGCGATTCGACGCCGGTCCCGCCTCCTCGGCCTCCAGTCTCCGCTCCTCGCTCTCCCATCGCCCCCATCGTGATTCCCCTCACGATCCCGCCGGCATCCCCAAGCCCTGTTCCCGACGTCGATCCGCCCTCACAGCCGCTGTGCCGCCGCTGTGCCCGCTGCGCCGCCCTCGTAGCTCCTCAGCCAGCGCCACCCTCGCACCGCACCGCCCGCTTGACCCAGCGCCGCCGTGCCTCCACGGCGAACCTCACCGCGATCCGATCAGAGCCGCCGCTCCTCCCTCTTCCACCGAGATCCCATCGACGATTCCCGACGCCAACGAAGCCAACGTGGCTGCTCGCTACCGAAGGCCGCTGACCGACTTCATCCCCATGCCAGCCATCTCCCTCCGCTGCACCCGCCGACCACCTCTCCAGACCAGCGAAACGCCAGCACCCGAATCCACCTCCTTCGCCCTGTCCATCGTCAGTCCGTCTCCGAGCCCCACTTCGACCTTGCTGGCAGCGAGGCCTCCGGCCGCGCAACTCACCGTCACAGCACCCAAGCCTGCCTCGCTTTAGTTGCCGACAGCCCCTCGAGCCTCCCTTCCTCCCGACGACGTACTGCCGTTCCCCTCTCGCCTCCAACAACAACCCAGTCAGAAGAAGAAGAAGAGAGGGGGAGTTATATGATCTCAAGATCATCCTCTTCATGCAATGGACCAAGCTATCCAAAAGGAAGATCAAGTTTACAGGGTTAATAGATGTTGGATAAAATTTGCAATGTAAGAAGTAGTTTTTCCTTGCTTGCAATGAATGTTAATGTTCAGCTAACAGGACATCCCATGAGTCCATATTGATCTCAGGAAGCTACTCATGTCTTAAATGTTACTGTATGTGTAGGGGACACTCAGTTCCAGATAGGCAGACATTGCATTGGTTTCAGTCATCATGGCCTTTGAAACTCCTTGTTGAAGGAAAGACTCCAACAATGGAAGCTTGCTCAGGAGATATTATCATGTGCAAGCAGAAGCGAGAAGTTATCTGAAGTATATGAGTCTACTATAGACGTTGAATGGGACAAACTGGAAAAATAATTAAGTACGCCTTCCTGCTACCGTCTGGACCCCGACGACTCCCTCTGTGTTGTGCTACTCACAGTCGAGGAACCGGAGCGAAGGCAACGCGATCCGTAACTGATTCCAGATCCGACGCCAGACTCACGCGTGAACATCATTCAGGTTGGTCCCCCATAACTCGTAGCGAAACCCACACTATAGCGAACTGAACCTTAACTAAAATTGGACAACAATAATTAAATTTACTTTTTCCGCACCAGTAAAACGCTGCACACCGTAGAAATCGACCATCGGACAAATTTTCTGTGCACATAGGGTAATGGTCGATCTAGGTTGAACTAAACACCAAAATGTGATTTTTGACGAATAGGATAGTCCCGATAACCTAGGAACGAATCCTAATAGGAAATTATTGAAAATGAGACCTGACACGGTCGACGTGGCACTATTTCAGACGGACTACCGCGGACGTGACGACAGGACGAGGCGCCCCAGACAGACGACACACTCGCCACCGCAGGCAAGTGTACTCACTTGCGTTTTGACCGTGCCTTAGCCTTAAAATTGTAGAACTGTTAGACTGTGAGTGCTGAGAACCGGACGCGAAATGATAGCGTCCGGGACGACCTGTGACGGCTCAGACTTGACGACGAAGTCTGAGCCTGACAACAATAAACTGCTGACATCATAGGACTATCTTGCGTGTGCGTGCGTGTGGACACCCTAGAATAACAACTCCCTACACTTGTCATGTCGTGTCCTGTTACACAAAAAGCCTTCGGACGTTTCGGATGCTTTCCTTGCGGAAGTGATCCCTGTTACACAAAAAGCCTTCGGGCGTTTCGGATGCTTTCCTTGCGGAAGTGATCCCTGTTACACAAAAATCCTTCGGGCGTTTCGGATGCTTTCCTTGCGGAAGTGATCCCTGTTACACAAAAAGCCTTTGGGCGTTTCGGATGCTTTCCTTGCGGAAGTGATCCCTGTTACACAAAAAGCCTTCGGGCGTTTCGGATGTTTCCCTAGCGGAAATGATCCCTGTAAATCTTGTCCTGAGTTACTGGGGTTGGGGTTGGGTTGAGCGTGCGCACGGCAAGAGGGTCTGATCCCCCTCGAACCGTAAGGCGTGAACCCTTTCGTGTCTCACTTGTCTTGTCTTGTCTTGTCCCGTCACGTCCCGACTTGTCTTGACACCTGTAGGTTAGTACCGTAGTTGGTAGCACACGCTACGACTACTACTTGCTACGCTTTACTTTCCTGCTACGTTACTTCCTGTCGTGTTACCATGTTATAACCACAGCCTGTAAATCAACCAGTAAACTGTTGTGTAAAAGAACCTCAGCATGCTAATCAACCAGTAAACCGTTGTTTAAAGTTCGGTGCACTTGCAGTAAAGTCTAACCCTTCTTGTAGACTTTACCTGACGTACAGTTCCTTTTTCTTGGGTGTTGTACGTCAGGTGTTCAGCCGGAGTTCGGGGACGAGGCAAACTTACTGGAGTACGTGGAGCCGAGGACGTCGACCCAAAGTATGTGCTGACGCGGACCAGACCTTGAGGTCTTTTTTAGTCGCCACTTTCAGAGGTTACTACTTTTAGTTTGCTTTTAGATAGTTTGTTGCCATGCTTAGGCTTCTTTTAGACTTTGTACTTGATGGATGTTATGTCTCTAATTTTAATGAATGCAACTTCCTTCCTGTACTTCCTATTGTTTCGAACTTATTTAATGCAAGAACCTGAAAATTTAGAAATGGTACCCCTACAGACGCTTATTGGGTCCGAGCTTCTCAGCTCTGGCCTAAGCGGGCCTTAGTCACGCTTCGCCTCCGTCCATTTTGGGAAGCGGGGCGTGACACCCATTACAACTTAAACCCTTTGAGTCAAATGTTATTGCAGAGTTATTGGTTGGATGACACTTGTTAAATCTTAACAAGTTTATCTACTATTGGCCTAGTTAGCCTACTAATTAGGTCAAACTTTGATTTTGATGATGCCAAACAAGTCCCATGGATATTAATGTGCTTGCTACGTGATTTTCATGTCAAAATTATCTTCTCTTATTTTTCAGTCAAAGAGGATGATCTTCTGTTTCTAAGGATATTTATGTGGATTTTTCTGAGCTCAAGACAATTTTCTACCATTTCTAGAAGACAGAACAGCGAAGATGGAAAAAGTGTACTAGTTGGCTAATGCTCTAGGACTAGTCAACTGATATCTTATTAGTTGACTATCTCCTTAGGCCTAGTCGATTAGTCGCCGACCTAATTAAGGGTATTTTTGTACTTTCTAGGGTTTGTACAAGACCTATATATGCATTGGTAGTGTCCCCTCCCTGGAATGAGAACATATGACTGCTCTCTCTTCAAAGATTAAATCTAGAGCTCTTCCTCATATATTTCCTACCAATTCATCTCATTTGAAGCCTTCTCTTCTTCATTGAGCAAGTCCATAGTTGGCCACATCTTCAAGGAGAATCCATCTAACTAGCCATCCCGTCTTTATACTCAATTGTTTGAAGCTTGATCCAAGTGAAGGAGGAGGAGGAGGAGGAGAAGATTTGCAGACGTGAAGCTGAAAAGTGCATAACTTTCTCCACAAAGCTTAGATCGACGATCACAACTTCACGCTCTACGCAACGGTGATACTATTCTAATTTTAACCTATGTATTACATCAATTTATAGTATTTTTTACTGTGATTTGTATTATTGAATAGCTTCATTCAGAAGTTATCATTGAGCGTTATAGTCTGTGTTCTTACTAGTAACAGTTCGATCACCACCTGCAAGAGTGATCAAGTTTTTCTTTTGGTTATAAAAGGGGTAAATCCTCATGAAGAGGTCAAAGTAGAGGTGGGGAGCCTACGAGGGGAGCCACTCCATTAAAAATCTGTGATTTGTGTACACTCTGATTTATTCTGTTGCTTGTTAGATTTTATTTGTGCCATACACTCTATTCATCCCCTCCTCTCTAGTGTGTTTTTCAATTGGTATCAGAGAAAGATTCATTTTAGAATCACAGTCTAGTTGAATTCTAATCTTAGGCATGGCACATAGTCCAAACACATCATACAAAATAATAGATAATTCACCGGTACCAATGAAATTTTTTGATTCCTTGATTTTTTTTCTTATGCATGTACTGTGAATTCATTAAAGGTGGGAGGTAATGAAGAGATCGATGCCCTTACTCAAAAGAAAATTCTTAATGACCAATAAGAGAAAATTTGGCAACATATTGGACGATGAGCAAAAAGAAGATGGAGACAAGGATAGCCAACCTAGATGCTTTTGGTGCAACAAAAAGAGACATATGCAAACCAGTTGCTCTCTTATGAAAAGAGGAAAATCAAAGAATGGAAAAAAGAAGGTTGGAAGAGGCATGCGAGTCACTTTGGGAGAAAGCAATGAAGAGGAGATCTCCTCAAATGATGATGCAAAGAACAACAATGAGACAAGTTTCATGGTGGGAAAAAGCGGCAAGGCAAAATCTAAATCCATATTTCATAAAGATGGCCTTGAATTTAGTGATAATATGTTCGTTGATATGGAAGAAGCCTATGAATATTTAGTAGATCTCTTTTAAGACATGGCCCCTTAGTATATTAAGCTTGAAAGACTTTGTGAATCCTTAAAAGATCAACTTGTTGCTGCTAATTATGATAAAGAAGAGTTGTTCATTAAATGTAAAGAATTAAAAGAGATAATAAATAACTATGATGAAACTGAACTAAAGACTAGGACTTTAGAACTAAGGAAGGCTAATAAAAAATTAGCTAAGTTAGATCTTGGAAACTCTAATTTGGTTAAAGATATAAATGAAAAAATTAGCTCATTAGATTCTAAAGATTCTAAGCTTAAAAATTCTAAATTTCAAAGTCACTAGTTATGAAGAAAAAATTGAGCAACTTGAAAAAGAAAAATCAAATTTAATTAAAGGGAAAAACATTGCTCGTGAATTAGAGATGAGTTAAAAAGAAAAAAATTATAATGCTAGGTATAAAGAACTAGAGAAAGAAAAGCAAAATCTTAGCAATATAATAAAAAATCACTAGCTGACTTTAATGAGATGTTGGGAGATGAGTATGCCCTCGAGGCAATTTATCTCTATGTATATGTACAAACATCTTGTTAGAAATAACAGTAAGATGTTTGGTAAAAAATTTACCTAAGTAAACAATAATGTAGTCTTCATTAGCCTTAGGTAAAGTCATGAGAATTAATGCGAGGTCAAACATGTCTCAAGATGGAGATCTCGATCATTGAGGAGTGCTTGACCGTTTGTAGCATAAGTCTAAAATCGTTCATGGTGATAGATGTTTCGAGAAAAGGATATTGACACATCGGATAGACCATTGTGTATTTATCTTCTCCATGTATTGGTGACGATGATCTCATGATTGTTCGACTTGGCAAAGTTAGAGACGAGACACATGTGCTCATTAGAGAATGAGTTCATTGAACGATCCAACGAGAGCCACTACATGGTTAGCATACAACAATCTGTCAATGGTGAGCTCTCAGTGATGATATGCAAGTTGGTCCTTAGACTTGAGGTCATTGTACGAACATGTGCATGAATGGTGTCACTTTGATTTCTGATCTAGCATCGGGACTAGCCTTGTTGAAAGGTCCTTGGTTGGGTGACATTTGAAGTGTATGAGAAGAGTAGTGGCCAAAAAAGAATTCGTCTCTCCCGGTTTAGGGAGTTAGTGTCGCAGGAGTTGATATGGTCTTTAGCAGAAAACCATGGCTATGGTATGTTGGATTGGATCCAACAGAGATTAGCTAAGACCGAACGATGTCAACCATACGCGAAGCTATTAGGGATTGATAGTTAAGCATGCCCTAGTCTTCGAGCGACATAATTATGACGAAGGGACTAAAACTACGGCATTCATCATGGACACAGTTAGGGTGGTCCCGACAATACTCATGTCAATGGGCTATCTACATAATGATGATGCCGAAACAGGAACATCACATATTGCTCGTGGTCACTGCCATTTGGGGTTTCGAGGCCCACCTATAGTAGGGTCAGGCTATAAGGTCTCACACAGAGTTGGACCTTCGTCAAGTAATTGGAAGTTTAAGGGATACGATGTACGGGAATTTATTACGTCGTAAATAGTTTGCGATATAGGCTAAAGGATATTAATGATGTGGGAGTATTGCATATGATGCAAAAGGGTTCAAACATGTCCTAAAATATTTGCAAGCATATTTTACAATAAAAGCATAGAACAAGCTCAATCCAAGGATCCAAGAAAGTCACAAACCCATTTGTTTTGGTCCCAGCCCAGTAGGCCTGAAAAAAGACCAAAACAAAAGTAAAAAAATTGCACAACGCTGCCTAGGCAGGCCCGGGCGCTGCTGCCTGGGCAAGGATTGGCATGCCCACTGCGAGCAGACGCCTGACCCACCCAACAGGTAGGTGAGCATGCCCGACCCGCAGGTGGGCCCCACTAGTGGGGCCCACGGAATTGTTTATGTGCAGATATCGATCTGCACAGTTTTGTGCAATTTTAGCAAACTTTGGAGCATCGTTTGAGGGGTCAAACAAACCTGGAATTGAGCACCGTTTGTTTCTATCTGTTCACCGTTCAGTGCTCTTCGATTTGATATAAGATATCGCTTTCGGAGATGAACGGTGAGTGATGAAAATTCGTTAAAGTTTAACCTTCATGAAGGGAAAACTTGTAATTAATTTTTTCCCTCTAATTAATTATTCCCACATCGGTTATTTTGAGATAGGAGGGTCAGCTCCCTATATAAATAGGGGCTAACTCTCCTCATAAAAACTCGCACCAAGCTTCAGGTCCACGTAGGTCCATCTAAATGTTAGTAAAGCCGAATCCAAGCTTAAACAATATTCCCCCTTTCTCCCTTTTACTTCCTTGCTCCTGTTTGGGCTCTATCAAAGCCACGAAGGAGTTTGGATCTGATCCGAATTGTTGACAGATGATCTTTTCGTGGTAAAACTTTCTGGAGCAAGTGGTTGGCTCGACGACAAGGGAATTGCTCACCTCGGGACATGGTTCAACTCAGGGGAAGCGGCTTACCCTAACACAGGGATTGGTTCGTGTGATTCTACGCTTTGCTAACGTACAAGGCAAAGGTTAGTAATTTATATTTATGCGTTTTTAAATTGTAGTTAATTTTGATAGATCTATATTTAGGTGTTGGTCAGATCAATCCTGGGATAGTAGAAATTCTGGTTAGGATTTTAATTCCTTAGGGATTTCTTAAAATTGTTTTAAGATTTTTTTCTGCAGTTTTATTCTGTTTGCTTGTCCGCTCGACTTAGGGCGGATGACAATTTTAGCCATATGGACCCCAAAAATTCCTACATATCACACGTAGCTATATAAGACCATACACTGATCTCTGAGCATACCACTGCCTCCCTGGGTTTGATACATGCATACTATGACACACGTATGCTTACGAAGCTATAATTAATATGCACATACATTTAGAGCGTAAGAAATGACCCATCATCCAATCTCGAAGAACTCGTAATGATCGTAGGGGCTGTGAACATACCCTTGATCATTCTTTGTGAAGCATTCGAAACACTTTTATCACTGTCTAGGTGACTGCTTCAGCCCATAGAGAGACTTCTTCAGCCTATATGCCAGCCCATCGCTGCTCTCATAGCCATCAAGCTGAGCCATATAGATCTCCTCATCGAGCTCTTCATGTGTTGTGGAAGTTATAATATACCGCAAGCGTACGGTGTCATAGTAACCTACGGGTCAAAAACCAAGAGGCAATGGTTTGAACACCGATTAATTATGGACTTAATTAGCTACGCGAATGATATCGAAGATGGGAGAATTATGCTAACAAAAAGGGAAGTTGCAAGGGCTAAGTATCTCTTCTAATACATATCAAACACGGGGTTTATCTAGATTTTTGGTCTATAGGATTAAAGCTATCGATGAAGGTTTAGTCTCAATCCTCGTTTTCTCCCTGTCTAGCCATAAGATAGAACTCGGAGCATAGTCTTGACCTCTATTGGGACTCCGATGTCTCATTGGTAGCCCCGAATCTAGTAGCTCTAATAACCTAGGCCCGATGTCTCATCGTGACCTTACTATTAGAAAATTAATCCACCACTAAGGGCATCAAACCCAAACCCAATTTCTCGTCGGCAGTTAGGGTTGTGTAGCATCGTAATGATGAAATTGATATAAGCACACATCCAAAGTTATGCCCTAGCGGTAATCTAATAGAGCGCTATTTGGAACGATCAACCCACATGAATGATCTACACAAGGGTTCAACATCGCTCTAGGCCAGAAATCTACTCAATAAACATGGAAATAAACATCAAACAAACTATGGAAAAACACATCATATAATAACAAAAGAAGAGATTTACAATGATACAAGAAAAAGAGGAAATAAGAGATTCAATCTTTAATAGAAAAGATGAGACAATAAAAATATTACAAAAATCCCTGGAGTAACAGCCTGTAACGACTAGTTTTCCTCGTTATGTTATCCGTTTTCTCTCGTGTATTTTTACCAGTATCTGTAGTTGACGTTTTGTCCCCGTACCCGTATCCACTTCTACTTTTTACTTACTTATTATTATCATGGTTATTTTAAACTACTAAAATAAATCCTTCATATAATTATTTTGAAAATATCTTTATAATTAGTTTAAATTTTATTTTCGAATTTGAATTTCAAAATTTAAACCCTTTTAAATGCAAACTATTTTGAATTACTTACCAAATTTAAATTCTAATTAAACCTATTAATTTCCCTTCAAAAAAACTTCTCATATTACAACCCATTTAAACCTAAAATTGAATAGCCCTAATTTCCTTCATTAAAGCTATTAAAATCAAATTCTATTAAGGAGATTTCAAGTCATTTCTTTTTACCCAGCCCCACACCCATCTTATACTCACGTACACAAATTAACACAAAAGAAAAAATTTAAAACCCTAGCCTTACACATTTCACGTGCTGTCCTTTCACCCTCACCACATTCTTATATAAACAAACCCTATAGCTATTTAAATAAGAAACCTAGGGTTGTTTCTCCTAACCACAGCTGCCCCCTACTCTCTCTTCCCATTTCCTCCACGCAACGCGCAAGCCAGTCCCGCAAACACCCGCCATCATCTCGCCCACCTCTGGTTCTCCCATCCGGACTCCGACCAAGCCTTCCAGCAGCCACCGACCCTCGCCCAGCGACCGTGCTGCAGACCCCGCCTCAAAACTCCGAGAACCCGCACCGCCCAGCACTTCGACGTCAACCTAGGCCACCCCGTGACCCCGCCTCCTCGCCTGAACCACCTGCTCTGACTCCTCCCTCAACGCCGACATCGCCCGTTGGAAGCCGTCGCCCTCCTCTACGTTTCCGTCATCCTAGGCCTGCACGCCGCCGCGAGTTCTGCACACGCCCAACGCCGTCGACGGTCAGCAGCTCCCCCGTCGACCCTTCACCGCAACGCCGCTCCGAACGATGCCAGCGGCCTCCTCTTCTTCCCACGCGACGCAGCGGAACCCCACGCCCAGCTGCCCCCTTAGCTACTCCACGCAAACGCCACCCTCGACGAATCTCCGACGCTCGAACCACCCCACACATCGACAACTCCACCGCGCCTCCTCTCTCACCTCCCGCAGCTACCCGCCATCTCCTCTTCCCGCCGTTCATGGCGACTTCAACCCAGCTCGTCATCACCCCGCCGCACCGTCGTCGCCCAAGGTCGCAGCCACCTACGAGCACAAGCTACGCGAAAAATGAAACACGTAAGTTATTTACTGTACGTGTTATGTGCTGTATGTGATCATATAGTGAATTTTGTAATGAGGTAACAGTATATATATATATTAATTTATATATTTTTAACTTACAGTGGTATTAGTTGTTTATATACACTTTTCATATCATCTATTATAGCATAAAGATAGAGTTATACAGTATTTTTTATATGTATGTTTTAATACCACATGCAAGTTACTTTTAATATTTTAGTTTGATGTTACGTTTCCAATATTCGTTTTAAACTCTATCAGTATTATGCTATTAGGGTAACCCAGTTCCATAATGGTTGGTTGTTAATAATATATATTAGTTGTATGATAATACTGTATAAGTAATATATGTTAGTTTTATGCTATATTATATATGAGAATAATGACTATCATACGCCATATGAGAGCCTCTCTCATACGCCCTCTCACATAAAGCACCCAAGTACAACCAAGAACAAGCCCATATGGACTTGTACGTGGGTGCTTTATGTTAGAGAACGTATGAGAGAGGCTCTCATATGACGTATGATAGCCATTATTTTCATTATATGTGTGTGTGTGTGTGTGTGTGTGTGTGTGTGTGTGTGTGTGTCAACATATCAAGATTAATAAACAGTGAATACATATATGTATAAGATGGTTAAAATAATTTTATTGAGTTTTGGACCTTAGTTTAATATCATGAATTCGTTGACGCAGATACGTCGCGTTTTCCCCTATAGTTGCTTGGACACCAAAACTCGCATCGCTTCAGGCAAGTATTTACCACATGCAAGAATATTGTTTTCTACAACTTTTTCAAAGTCGCAAGTGTTTCTATCGCATGCTGATTTTAAAGTACAACACAATGCTTTTCAAAAGTAAGTTACCTAATAACTCTTGAAATGATAGAAATGGACCTAATTGATGCGTGGTTGTGCTTTTACTATCAAAGTGATAAATGTCCTTTTAATAATGTATGCAAATCTTCTTCTCGCTTGTTGTGCCACTACTTGTGAAATGAATGTCTCTAATGAAATGTGATACTTGGCCTTTGGGGGCAAACTACAGACTATTGTGCCTTTGGGCAAACTACGGACTATTGTGCCTTTGGGAAAATTACGGACTATTGAGCCTTTGGGCATTATGGATATTGGGCCGCGGGCCATTTACGGAATGTTAGCCATACGGCTAACATTAAACTACGAATACACTTATGGACACTTTGGGTGGGGTAGTCCAATGTAGTAGAGGCCGGAAAGCTGGAGTGCACTCTATTGGTGAACTTGACCGACATCTGGCCGGGTCGGTGAGTAGAGAGTCACGGGTAGCTCCCGTTGGCTTGAGTGTAATGCTAGTCACTTCCCCCCTCAGACACTGGGCTAGTCAGTAGATTAAGTACAGATTGACACTCTTGTTTCCTTCTATTGCTGCTATCACAAATGTAAAGAAAGTTCAAATCATGTTTTACCATGTACATTGCAAATACCGTGCCCTTTATTTTGTGCATTACAAAAGACATATATGCCACTTGTTACTATGCACTACACTTACTATACTCATTGATGTACACACTACGCTTGCTATACTCGTTGTACACACTATGCTTGATATACTTATTGTTATACACTACACTTGCCATACTTATTGATGTACACTACACTTGCCATACTTATTGCTGTACACTACATTTGCCATACTTATTGATGTATACACGACACCTTGACATGTTCGTCACTTTGCACACTACACATGCTCCCTGCTTTGCACACTACACGTTGTTATGCTCATCTGTTTCCTTATGCTGCTATGTATCATCTTATTGGAATCATATAATGTCCCACATCCCCCTAAACCTTGTGAAGTTTATTATTATCTTGCCGAGGGTCCTTTTATTACTAACGTTTTAAATTTTGCCGAGCGACCCTCGCTGACGTATATTTCCTTGTCTATCTTGTGAAATATACGTTAGGTTTTGAGTAGAGTTCACAGAGGAGTTCACTTGGAGACTGAAGAGGGTGACCAAGAATACCAGGAGCACGAGACCCACTGCTAAGGACGGCATACGCATCACAGTTTTGCTAAAGTTTAATATTTATTGTTGTATCTCGTTCAGGTGTATTTTTAAATTCTATGTAACTGTTTGTAATGGCCACGCTAGGCCTTAATTCTTTGTGTACATGTAATCTGGATGTTGAGTGTAATAATACCATTATTTGTTGTTCCGATTGTTAGCAAGTAAGAACCTGCCAAGTAGTCATACACAGACGCTTATTGAGTTGGGGCTTCTCCGCTCCAGCCCAAGCGGACCCGCTCACGTCCTCGCTCCCAAGTATAATGGGAAGCGGGGCGTGACACAGCCCCCAGGGGTAATAAAACCTAGAAGAAGCCCCAAAAATCAAGTGCTAGAAATCCATTTATACAGTCCCAAAAAGTTACAACAATTTGGGTTCAAACCCGTCAAAATAACGGGTGCACGACCGTGCCACAATCACGCACGGCCGTGCGCCACCAAGCAGCACTAGGGTTTTTACCTTTCGCAAATTATGCACAGGCGTGCAGTGCAGCTACACGGCCGAGTCTGTTCTTCCATCAGCTCCATTAGCAAAATTGTGGCACGGACGTGCAATGTAGCTACATGGCCGTGTTGAATGCCTTGATATCCAGCTTTAGAATCTGCAAATGTTACACGGTAGTGCAGAAGGCTGCACGACCGTGTCTCTTGAGGGTCATCTTTTCTTCTTCAGCTGACATGGCTTGCACGACCGTGCGTATGTACGCACGGTCATGTTGGATGTATTCTCCTATTATTTTCTCCATCTCTTCTTTACTCCTCGCTGTCTTTTCCTCCTTGGTTCTTCTATCGCCCTTTTACATCATTTTGCATGCATTTATCCCTGAAATACATACGACAATCCTCAAGAGTAAAATGGGCAAAATGGGTGGAATATGCAAGGAAGATGAGAATAAAACATAAGAAATGCATGGATGAGGTGATGAAAATATATACAAAATGTGCACTTAACAAATTCCCACAAGCTAAACTCTGCTCGTCCTTGAGCAAGACAAGATGTTAAAATGAAAATCTGGGAGAAAATGCTAAGAAGATCCGAAGATCACCCTCTCGAATCAATCACGCGTGTATGCCATATAAGCGACGAAATTAGAATTCAGTCCAAGCCCGCATACTTTATCAATTGAACGTGGTGTATGACTCAAAGAATATTAATCTCCAACATGATTTCAAGCTTAAAGAATGCACCCGTGAAAATTACTGAATCCGCGAAGAATTCTCCTAATATGCTTAAATTGATAAAATTCAACCATTTTCCTACACTATCGAAGTCAAAAGTCCAAATGTATATCGTAGGGCCTTAACTCTCTAGGATCAGCTATGTCCAGCTAGCTCCTCCTAAATCATGGTGATAGTCGTGCTTAATATGAATATATACAATTTTTTTAACTTTATATGGGACGTAGGTCATCATTGTAATGAGATTTCGACCAATGAGTCTCCACTAAGATGAATCTAGGGCATTAGGCCAAGATATACCCCTCGGGCCTCCTCTCTCAAATCACCTAGGACATATTATTCATATTTTGTGCACTCCCCAAAATATCACTTTCGGCACAAATCTCCAATGCTTCGTGAAGCACGGAGACCCGGCTATTTAGTGGGACTGGGAGAACAATGCACTTATTCCAAACTATTTTTGTACGTCACTTTTTTTGAAACATGGAGATCAACCATGCCTTGTGGGAAACTAATCTACATCCAAGGCCAAAACCTATCAAGCTTAAGCCTACTCTACATAATCAGTGAAACCTAGGCTCGTGTTTTTCAAAAGTTTAATAAACAATCCATCCAGCCTATAGAAAATAGAAGCAGAAACTAGTGCTTATTCACAAGCGAAAGTTAAAAATGAAATCATGAGGAGAGAATGTAAAATCATGCCATGAAGATATCCGGAACATACGTAAAAGTAATGAATCTACACGTATAAAACTTACAGACAAGAGGAATTTTCCTCGAGGGGTCATTTCTTCTTCACAAAATTTTTCTCTTTTTCCATTTTTTTTCTTCATTTTTTTGAATGCATAGTGCATTCATGATGCTAAAGACCAAAAAAGTGAGTGCAAGAGAAAATAAAAGAAACGTGGGGATAGTGGTGATGTAACATAGGGTGGAACTCCTCTCCTCCAAGCTTAAAGTGGAACGTCTCCCCTAAGCTTGAGCCACGCATTGCCCACAATGTGTACAAGTGAAGAGGAAGTACAATGAAATAGGGGAGGGAAACAGTCACTCCTCTCCACCATCGAGTGGAGACGGGGGTACATCGGGGTCATCGAAGGGGCCCTGGCTGATGTGCCACCTGTACATATGTACCAATACGCACTCCATCCAACCGAAGCGGTCTTCGAAGTTAGGAGGGAGGTGTGCATCGGTGGGCTCGTATGATCCTGCAGTTCGAGATGGACTGTTGGGAGATGTGTATGCCCTCGAGGCAATTTATCTCGGTGTATATGTACAAATATCTTGTTCGAAATAATAGTAAGCTGTTTGGTAAGAATTTACCTGAGTAAATAATAATTCAGTCTTAATTAGAACTTAGGTAAAGTCTTGAGACTTAACGTAAGGTCAAACAAGTATCGAGATGAAGATCTCGATTATGGAGAATTTCTTGATCGTTTATAGCATAAGTCTAAAAATTTTCGTCGTCGTAGATGGTTCAAGAAAAGGATATCGATACATCGGATAGACTATTGTGCCTTTGTATTCACCATGGATTGGTGACGATGATCTCATCGTCGTTTGACTTGGCGAAGCCGGAGATGAGATACCGGTGCTCATTAGAGAATGAGTTCACTGAACGACCCAATGAGAGTTATCACATGGTTAACTCATCTGTCAATGATAACTCTTAGTGATGATAGGCAAGTTGTTCCTTAGACTTGAGGTCATTATACAAACATGTACGTGAACGGTGTCACTTAGAACTCTAACCTAGCTTTGAGGCAAGACCTATAGAAATGTCTTTGGTTGGGAGACACTTGAAGCGTGTGAGGAAAGTAATGACCAAGAGAGAATTCATCTCTTCCGTTTATGAAAAGTTAGTGTCGCATATGTTAGTTCAGTCTTTAGTAAAAACTCTGGACAGAGTATGTTGGAAGAAGTCCAATATTATTGGACTAAAGACCAAGGGAGACTAACCGATTTCAAGCTATTATGGCTATAGTCGACCATACCCTAGGCTTGATTAAGCGATATAGTTATGATGAAGGGACTAAAACTAAGGCATTCATCACGGATACAGTCAAGGTGGTCCTGACAATACTCATATCAATGGACTAACCACATAATGATGATACCGAAACAAGGACGACACCTACTGCTCTGGTCTCTGCCGTCTGGGGTTTCGAGCCCCACCTGTAGTAGGGTCAGGCTTTAGGGTCTCACACAAAGTTGGACCTTCGTCAAGTAATAGGAAGTCTAAATAAGGTAGTGCATAAGATGTACGTGAAATATTACGTCGCATATAATTTGTGATATTATCTTTAAGAATAATGATGTGGAATTATTGCATATGATGACAAATGAATAAAATATATCGTAAAACGTTTACGAATGTATACTAAAGGCATGAAACAAGCTCAATTAGATGTCTAGGAATGTCCTAGACTAATTTTTTGTGTTTTGGTCCAAGCCAAGTAAGGTTGAAGCAAGACCAACAGAAAAGGAAAAAAAAGAGATGGAAAATCGGATAATGGCAGCCAACCCCAAAGGGCTGCAGCCTGGGATTGCCCAGGCACTGGCCGCCTGGGCTTGAGCCCAGGGCTGGCCTAGACCAGAAGCAGGGGTGGGCCCGCCCACTACATGCAGGCGGGCAGGCCCAATGGGTTGGCGAGCGTGCCTGACCCACGATGGGGCCCCTTTCTCCTATGTTTTTGAAACCTATTTTGGCGGCTGGAATTTCCAGCAAAGTGCAGTTTTTGGCTAACTTTAGAGCTTTGTTTGAGGGCTCAAACAAACTCGGAATTGAGCGTCGTTTGTTCCTACGCGTTCACTATTCAATACTCTACGATTTGATATATGATATCGCTTCTGGAGTTCAACTGTGGGAAAGAAATAATTTGTTAAAATTTGGCCTTTGAGAAAGGCAAACTTGTAATTAATTATTTCTCTAAATTGTTTAGTCCCACATCGTTTATTTTGAGAAGAGGTGGGGTCAGCTCCCTATATAAATAGAGGCTAGCTTCTGCCCTTGAAACTTCACCATGCTTCAGATCCACGTAGCTCCATCTACGTGAGCAAGCCTTGATCCAAGCTTAAACAATATTCCCTTTCTCACTTTACTTCCTGTTTCCTGTTCGGGCTCTAACAAAGCCACGAAGGAGTTCGGATCGGATCCCAAGTCTTGACGGAGGATCCACTTTAGGTGAAACTTTCTGGAGCGCATGGTTGGCTCAGCGATAAGTGGATTGCTTACCTCGGGACGCGGTTCGGCTCGGGAGAAGTGGCTCAGCCCTAACGCGAGGCAATGGTTCGAGGGATTCTGTGCTTTGCTAACGTGCAAAGCAAAGGTTAGTAGTTTAATTTATGCATTTTAATTGTAGTCGGTATTACAGATCTATATTTAGGGGTTGGTCAGACCCCCCCCCCCCCCCCCTCCCCCGCGGAGATAATAGAGATTTTGGATAGGGTTTTATTTATTTATAGCTTGACTTAAAATTGTTTTAAGTATTTATCTTTCCACTGCTCTTATGCTTTAGTCGTCCACCTGACTTAGGATGGACATCGATTTTGTATAAGATCGTTGAAAACCCTTCAGTGGTCTCAGAGCAAGGTCTACCATGATCTATAATTTTCTGTAATTGTTAAAATGCATAGGATGTTTATGTAGGGAATTTGCGATCCCTTAGGGCACAAAAACTCTAGTCACGTCCTAAGTCGGACGGAACATAGACATAAAAATAATAGCAGCGGAAGAAAAACTAGTTAATCTAAATTAACAAGCAGTTAAAACATTTTTAACTTAGCCCTAAGGTCCAAGACCCTATGCCAAGATCTATGCCGACTTGGGATGGATCTGACCATCCCAAGAAGGATCTAGCCTACTGCGATTAAACTAAACTAATGCTAATAAAATACTTTAACCACATACCCGGAATCTCAGCCCTGGAGCAGGCGAGATGTTTCGCGTCGTCTTCCGAGCTGCTCCCGTCCCACGCCGAGCCGCTCCTTGAACCGCTCCCCGAACCACTCCTCGAACCGCTCCGCATCCCGAGGCAATCAATCCCCGTGCCACCGAGCCAACCACGCGTCGAAGAAAGTTTCATGCGAGTGAAACCTCCGCCTAGATTTCGGATCCAGAATCCAAACTCCTTTGTGGCTTTGTTAGAACCCTCAGGAGTAAGGCAGAAATTTAGGGAGAAGAGAAATATTAATTTAAGCTTAGATCCGAGCGTGCTCCAACATTTACGAGAGCCGCTCAGATCTAGAGCTTGGGAAGCGTTTTGAGGAAGGGGGGAGACCCCTATTTATATAGGCGGCGGACTCTCCCCTTTTCTCAAAATCCGATGTGGGACTAAATAATGAGTTAATTAAAATCAAGTTAGTTTGCACTTCACAAAGTGCAAACTTCCGTGAATTTTAACTCACTCACCGTTGAACTTCAAGATTGATACAACCTATCAATACGACGAGCGTTCAACGGTGAACGCATAGGAAAAAACCGTTCATCAATCGGAGTTCATTTGACCCTCCAATTGAGTGTCCAAAGATCAGCCCTAGGCTAGTTTTTTCGCAAAAACTGAGCCGTCATTTGATTCTGCACACTTAGGGTTCAAAACCCTAGAGGTGGGGCCCATGGGTGGGCCCCACGCATCCAGCGCGCGCCAAAAATGCCCAAGTCACGCCTGGGCAGAGCCCAGGTCGCGCCTGGGCTCGCCCAGCCGCCTGGGCTCTGCCCAGGTGCTGGGTAGAGCCCAGGGGGGCCTGGGCTTGCCCAGGCCCACGCCTGGGCGGGCCCAGGCCCGCGCCTGGGCTCTGCCCAGGCGCTGGGCAGAGCCCAGGCGGGCCTGGGCTAGCCCGGGCCTGCGCCTGGGCGGGCCCAGGCCACCTGGGCAGTTGCCTAGGCCCTGGGCAAGTCCAGGCCAGTGCCTGGGCTTGTCCAGGCTTGTCTTTTCTGGTCTTGACCAGCAGACTAGACCACACTGGTCCGGGTCTGTCTGGTCTGACTCGTTGGGCTGTTTTGGCTCTAACTTGAGCATCTGGTGTCCGATTTGGACGCCGTTCGAACCTGGATCTAGACCGGAATATTTCCATCTTACCCGTGAACTTTTCCTTGCGTTTATATTATTAAATATTGTATTAAATAATTTAATACACATTTAATCGCTTTTGCATCAAATGCAAAATAGTCCCTATCTAAGCTTAAATTACCATATTGCATCAAATGCAATTATCTCTTCTTCTACATCAAATGCAAATATTCTCCCTAACTATTTTCTACCTATTACTAGACGAAGGTCGCACTCTTTGTGTGACCCTACGGCCTGACCCTACTACAGGTTGGGCTCGAAGCCCTATACGACAAAGACCACGAGCAGTGGCTGTCGTCCCTGTTTCAGCATCATCATAATGTGGTTAGCTCATCAACATGAGAATTGTCGGGACCACCCTGACCGTGTCAGTGATGATTTCTGTAGTCATAGTCTCTTCGTCTAAACTGTGTCGTGTAGATCAAGTCTGGGGTATGGTTAAACTGTCAACCCCAATAACTTGACTCCGGTTAGTTTCGATCAATCTTTAGTCAATAAATGTTGGACTTCTTCCAACATACTCTGCGCAGAGTTTTTACTAAAGACCGAACTAACTCTACGACACTAACTCCCATTGACCGGGAGAGACGAATCCTCTCTTGGTCATTACTCACCTCGTACGTTTCAAGTGACACCCAATCAAAAGAGCTTTCGACAGGCATTGCCTCGAATCTAGGTCAGTTGATATAAGTGGCACCGTTCACGCACAGGTTTGTCAAAATGACCTCAAGTCAAAAGACCAACTATCCTATCATCACTCAGAGTTATCACTGACATATTGGTCAATATAACCATATGATAACTCTAGTGGATCGTTCAGTGAACTCATTCTAATGAGCACCTGCGTCTCGTCTTCGACTTCGCCAAGTCAAGCGATCATGAGATCATCACCACCGCTAAATGGTGAAGACTAAGACACAATGGTCTGTCCGATGTTTCGATATCCTTGTCTCAAAACATCTACGACCACGAACCATTTCAGACTTATGCTACAGACGGTCAAACGTTTCTCCATGATCGAGATACTCATCTCGATACCCGTTTGACCTTGCATAAAGTCTTAGGACTTTACCTAAGTTGATATCTAATGTTAACTACATTACAATATAACTTAGATAAATTATTACCAAACAGCTTACTATTATTTCGAACAAGATGTTTGTGCTATTCACACAGGAATAAATGGCCTCGAGGGCATCATATTCCTACATCTCCCACTTGCACTCAGGCCCATTTATCTCGATATCTAATATCGTTTTTACACATAAGTTTTCCCGACTTCATGTGATAGAGCCTTCGTGAGTGGATCTGCTAAAACCGTCTACTCTATAGACTTAAGGGGTTTCTATGTTCATGTCAGACCAACCATTTGAATCTCATTCAAATAATTCATTTGGTCTGTCGGAATCCATAATATTTTATTTTACTTGGATCTTATCCAGTTTATCGTACCTTACGATAATCATTTAAATTTGTTAATGGTCATTTTAAATGGCTCATATCTATTCTTGATAAAGTATCAAACCTTTTGATTACTTTGTCAAAATGTATGTTCCATCCCTTTGATGATTCGCATGTAATTTATATACGCTCCCACTGACCTTGAAAATTCTATGGCTAATTCATATAAGTTGGTCCGACTAAATCATATTTAGAAAAACGAACTTATAAGTGAATGCTCCAATTTTCATGGTCAACTTAAGCGTTTTACATTGGCTTTGGTCCGAGTAGATCTGTACACATCTGTTGGCGAAACCGGTTTCATCATAATCCGTTTTATAGGAATTAGGATGAAAAAAACGTTCTCGACCAACATGATTGTACTTCACTATTTACTTTCTGCACCAACCTTTCAACTTAAAGATTTACTTGCAGTAAGTGAGGAAACATTTTCCTTGGGTACGTAAACTAAATTCTCAAATTTATTTACGCACACGGACCTATTCTGATTGCATCAAGTTTTAAATCAGAGTTACTACTCCGAATTTTATCCCGGAAGTTGACTAAGTCATCATCAGTTATGATGTCTTAACTCGACTTTTCGTCTTACGAAATTCGAGTAAATATACAACTTCCTCATGATTGATTTATTGAATATATTATTGATAATGTCCTTATAGAACATTATCAAAACCTAGGCATTACTATCTGGGACTTAACCCAGAGGGAGGAGTTAACTCAGAGTCACTTATTTATGGATCACACTAAATCTAATTAAGTGTGAATCATACCTTTTAACACACCGATGTGTTAACAGACTTGATCTGAGAGAAAATCACATTTTCTTTTAATTACACAAGATTTTATGTAGCTAAGTATTTGACCATTCGATCTAATCGAATCAGTTTAAATACTTTAGGCATTTCGTTCTTTATTTTATCAGACTTGCGTTTCATCAAGAACACGTGTCTTAATAAAATATACGAATAACTTATTTTGTTAAAAGTAGACTCGGGTACATCAGTATGTACGAGACTGAGTTCGACAACTCATTCTCCCACTGTCTCACAGATGGGTTTCGGCCATTGTATCTAAGAGGCTAAGACTCACAAGTGTCCGTAGACTTCATAATACGAGAGGTCAGACCCCTCTTTATGTGACTTGTGAAGCTTAATCTCTTGATACGGCCTAGTCTAATTTTACCATATAAGTTTGCTACTATCTTGTGTATTTATATATATTAGCATTTAATATATATATTGTTATTACAAATTACTTAACACAAAACATTGCTTCAAAAGCAAGGTGACGACATTCGTCAAAAATGTGTTAGACGTTTTTGTATAACAACTTATTCCGAAATGTGACATCAAAATATGTCACGTTTTCATTTCCTCCTACTTATGCCTCTACTAATGATAAATTAAACTAACTTTCTCAATTGACTTTCCGAAGTGCCTTCTTCCTTTTCTAAATCACATTTAGATATCAACATAAATAAATAGCTATGCAAGCAACTTATGTATCCAAACGCTTGAGCTTTGCAATCTTGAGTGTAGCTCAAGAAGTTGCGTGTCTCAAGTCCGGTTGGGATACATAGTCTTGCATCGCTCATGCACTCGTATTCGACTCAAACGGTTTGATCGAATTCTCGAACTTTGCGGATCAAAATTGTTTGTCCATACAACCTTGAGGGTAGCTCGACAAGTTGTAGGGAGAAACATACTTTGAATGTCATATATGTTCAAGCTGCCTCATATAGAGACGAGTGATATGTAGCTTCAATTTATTTGTTGGACCCAGAACTTAATGAAATCATATTTCTTAAGTCTGTTCTTTAGAAGGTCATTTAATGTCAATGAGAATATAGTTTAATTACATCAATTAGAATTTAACTTGATATTCAATTAATCAACTTTTTGACCAATTAACTTATTAAAATATTATATTTTAATTCCTACGGTAAACATAGTCTTGCCCTAGTTTTAGCATATGTTCAATATTAAATATAGTTAGATTGGCTTTTATCTATCTATATCCTCCCACTATTTTTACGATCATTTTAAAGCTTAATAACGAACGATTTAATCGAATTAAAATTAATGGGTAAGAGTTCCAATCACCTTGAGTCTAAACAACCTTGAGTGTAGCTCAACAAGTTGATTGACTCTGCGATCGGAAGATGACTCTTCATCGATCATATCGGATATGACTCTCTTAATCAGTTTTTGCCCCTAGCCATTCGTGATCATGAGTGTGCTCATCCAAATCACAATGTCTAGTCTAGTCGGACCCTTGTTTTCATGTCTAGCCTGACTTGCCCCTCAGCTCGGTGTATGCACGACACGTTGGTTTGGGTCAGGTCTTAGACTACATCTAGGCAGACTACATCCTTGACTAAACTTGCGCCGCCGCTCGTTGTATTCACGACAACGTCGGTTTGGGTCAAGTCAAGATGGCATCTTATGTATTTAAGAAGTTGGTTTCTACAAGGTTGCCATGTCACAGCTTGAGTGTATCTCAACAACTGTAACACGGGCCCTATAGTTGCTAACCCCTAAAACAAGGAGGGCTACTGCTAATCTTGAAAAAGATCATTAACGTATTTGACTTAGATATAGTCCAGGGTGTCATACAATCATGATTCGCGATATTGCGGTCCAACGGAACTCAGCCAGGGAATTGACTAAGCCAGGATCACTATCCCTTAAAGGGTGATCCAGAACTCTTAGCCAAGCACATTGACTGGATCATGGTCCATTGAATGAAGCTTGTCATTTTTGTATGTATGCCATAGACTAAACAGCTTTTATTAACAACTAATTAATCCTATCAACTAGTTGTATCCTTAAATTCAAAATTTTAGGATTTGTTTAATAACTTTTATTAAGTCCTTATCAACTATAAGGTTCACGTGCTATCCTAATCGTTATTAGGATTTTAATAAATTTTATTAACAACGCTAGAAGCGAAGTCCTTTAATGAAAATTAATTATAACAATTAGAATTGAAAATTCATTTAAAGTACTACCCTAATCAGGAATTAGGTCTTAATATTGTTGTTAATGATTTATTAAAACATAGCATGTCATTAAAATTCAAGTAATAAATTTTAATCATTTTTAATGGCTAACCTAAAGGGTTGTCTTGTGTTATCAAATAAGGGACAAGATTAACAAGCCATTAAAATAAAGCTACACTAATTTTATCAACATAAAATGAAAGTGTATATCTATTTAACAATTAAATAAACTAAGTTTATCGCATAAACAATTTTTAGACTTTTAAAATCAATTTTAAAAATATCTTATAAATTTAAAACATTACTTTAAAAATTTTCCATGTTCAAGAATTTATCATATACAACTTTTAAACATCTAAAATATTTTAAACTTATCGCATAAATTTAAGGCCTTAAAATCAATTTTTTAAAATTTATCACATAAATTTAAAAAACACCATTTTAAAATTTCCAAGCTTAAAAAATTTATCATATAAAAATTTTTAGGCATCCAAAATAACTTTAAACTTTTAAATATTTAAAATTAGTTTTAAAATTATCACATAAGTTTTAAAACGTCATTTTAAAAATTTTCATGTTCAAAAATTTTATCACATAGAATTTTGAACTTCAAAAACATTTTTAAAATTATCTAATAACTTTAAAAAATTTAAAAGTATTTAAAAAGCATTAATAAGTGTAATGAAATCGCGGTACCTAGATCGACTACGCAAACCCTGCTCCGATACCACTGTAGGGAATTTGCGGTCCCTTAGGGCACAAAAACTCTAGTCCCGTCCTAAGTCGGACGGAACATAGACACAAAAATAATAGCAGCGGAAGAAAAACTAGTTAATCTAAATTAACAAGCAGTTAAAACATTTTTAACTTAGCCCTAAGGTCCAAGACCCTATGCCAAGATCTATGCCGACTTGGGATGGATCTGACCATCCCAAGAAGGATCTAGCCTACTGCGATTAAACTAAACTAATGCTAATAAAATACTTTAACCACATACCCGGAATCTCAGCCCTGGAGCAGGCGAGATGTTCCGCGCCGTCTTCCGAGCTGCTCCCGTCCCACGCCGAGCCGCTCCTTGAACCGCTCCCCGAACCGCTCCTCGAACCGCTCCGCATCCCAAGGCAATCAATCCCCGTGCCACCGAGCCAACCACGCGCCGAAGAAAGTTTCACGCGAGTGAAACCTCCGCCTAGATTTCGGATCCAGAATCCGAACTCCTTTGTGGCTTTGCTAGAACCCTCAAGAGTAAGGCAGAAATTTAGGGAGAAGAGAAATATTAATTTAAGCTTAGATCCGAGCGTGCTCCAACATTTACGAGAGCCACTCTGATCTAGAGCTTGGGACGAGTTTTGAGGAAGGGGGGAGACCCCTATTTATATAGGCGACGGACTCTCCCCTTTTCTCAAAATCCGATGTGGGACTAAATAATGAGTTAATTAAAATCAAGTTAGTTTGCACTTCACAAAGTGCAAACTTCCATGAATTTTAACTCACTCACCGTTGAGCTTCAAGATTGATACAACCTATCAATACGACGAGCGTTCAACGGTGAACGCATAGGAAAAAACCGTTCATCAATCGGATTTCGTTTGACCCTCCAATTGAGTGTCCAAAGATCAGCCCTAGGCTAGTTTTTTCGCAAAAACTGAGCCGTCATTTGATTCTGCACACTTAGGGTTCAAAACCCTAGAAGTGGGGCCCATGGGTGGGCCCCACGCATCCAGCGCGCGCCAAAAATGCCCAAATCGCGCCTGGGCAGAGCCCAGGTCGCGCCTGGGCTCGCCCAGCCGCCTGGGCGGGCCCAGGCCCGCGCCTGGGCGGGCCCAGGCCCGCGCCTGGGCAGTTGCCCAGGCCCTGGGAAAGTCCAGGCCAGTGCCTGGGCTTGTCCAGGCTTGTCTTTTCTGGTCTTGACCAGCAGACTAGACCAGACTAGTCTGGGTCTGTCTGGTCTAACTTGTTGGGCTGTTTTGGCTCTAACTTGAGCATCTGGTGTCCGATTTGGACGCCGTTCGAACCTGGGTCTAGACCGGAATATTTCCGTCTTACCCGTGAACTTTTCCTTGCGTTTATATTATTAAATATTGTATTAAACAATTTAATACACATTTAATCGCTTTTGCATCAAATGCAAAATAGTCCCTATCTAAGCTTAAATTACCATATTGCATCAAATGCAATTATCTCTTCTTTTACATCAAATGCAAATATTCTCCCTAACTATTTTCTACCTATTACTAGACGAAGGTCGCACTCTTTGTGTGACCCTACGGCCTGACCCTACTACAGGTTGGGCTCGAAGCCCTATACGACAAAGACCACGAGCAGTGGCTGTCGTCCCTGTTTCAGCATCATCATAATGTGGTTAGCTCATCCACATGAGAATTGTCGGGACCACCCTGACAGTGTCAGTGATGATTTCTGTAGTCATAGTCTCTTCGTCTAAACTGTGTCGTGTAGATCAAGTCTGGGGTACGGTTAAACTGTCAACCCCAATAACTTGACTCCGGTTAGTTTCGATCAATCTTTAGTCAATAAATGTTGGACTTCTTCCAACATACTCTGCGCAGAGTTTTTACTAAAGACCGAACTAACTCTACGACACTAACTCCCATTGACCGGGAGAGACGAATCCTCTCTTGGTCATTACTCGCCTCGTACGTTTCAAGTGACACCCAATCAAAAGACCTTTCGACAGGCATTGACTCGAAGCTAGGTCAGTTGATATAAGTGGCACCGTTCACGCACAGGTTTGTCAAAATGACCTCAAGTCAAAAGACCAACTATCCTATCATCACTCAGAGTTATCACTGACAGATTGGTCAATATAACCATATGATAACTCTATTGGATCGTTCAGTGAACTCATTCTAATGAGCACCTGCGTCTCGTCTTCGACTTCGCCAAGTCAAGCGATCATGAGATCATCGCCACCGCTAAACGGTGAAGACTAAGACACAATGGTATGTCCGATGTTTCGATATCCTTGTCTCGAAACATCTACGACCACGAACCATTTCAGACTTATGCTACAGACGGTCAAACGTTTCTCCATGATCGAGATACTCATCTCGATACCCGTTTGACCTTGCATAAAGTCTCAGGACTTTACCTAAGTTGATATCTAATGTTAACTACATTACAATATAACTTAGATAAATTATTACCAAACAGCTTACTGTTATTTCGAACGAGATGTTTGTGCTATTCACACAGGAATAAATGGCCTCGAGGGCATCATATTCGTACAGTTTATGTTTTAGAAACATGAAAATTATTTGATTATTTAGTTTTAATAATTATGTGATGATTTTTAGAATATTGTTGTAACTTAAACTTTATAAGATAATTTTAAGTTGCTTGTTATCATGCTAAAATTTTATGAGATAAAACTTTTAGTTGTTATTTTAATGGTTATTGCATTTATAGCTCATTATATGATAATACAAGTAAATCCTTTAGGTTAGCCATTAAAAGTTTTCTAAAAACTTATGAGATAATTTTTAGATGAATGTGCTATGATTTAAAATTGTTGCAACCATTAAATTCATAATACTTGATTAGGGTAGCACTCTCTAACAATTATTATTATGTAACTTAATTGTGGTAATAATAATTTTGAAAAGGCTACGTTTTAATTTGTTGCAACTTGAATTTTTAAATCCTAATAATGATTAGGATAGCACCCTAAAAAATTCCTTATAGTTGATAAGGACCTTAATAAAAGTTATTTACCAATCCTAATAATTTTGAATTTTAGGATTCAACTAGTTGATAGGATTAACTGGTTTAATGAAGCCATAATTAAATCGATGTTACACATTTAAATAATTAGCATCCTTAAAGGATCATGAACCAGTGTCTAGAAAGTTTGTAACTAGTGTTGTGGATCACCACGGCTTGATTGATTGGGGATAGTGGTCCTGGCCTAGCTAAAACCGCCTGGTCATGTTCCATTGGACCATAAGGATGCAAATTAATATTATGTGACACCATCGATTACATCTAGTCAAATACGTTTAAAATCTTCTTTAAGATTAGCTGTAGCCCTCCCTGCTTTTGGAGATTGGAAACCAGGGATTCCTGTTATGGTTGTTGTACACACTCAAGCTATAGCATGCTATCTTTTGGTAACCAATTCCATTAAACATGTGATGTATTTCAGCTTAACCCAAACCATTGCGTCGTGAACATACCCGAGTGTCGATGTAAGTTAGGACTGGACAAGAAAGTAAGGGTCCGACTAGACTAGTCATTGAATTTGGATGAGCACAATCATGATCGTAAGCTGCTAGGGGTAAAAATCTATAAGAAGTCTCATTTGATGTGACTAATGAAGAGTCATCTAACAAACGCAAAGTCAAGCAACTTGTTGAGCACACATGTCACTCCCGCTTCCCAAGTATGGAAGACGAGACGCGAAGAGGTCCGCTCAGACTAAAAGCTGTGAAGCTACAGTCTGATAAGCGTCTGTGTGTTCATCCATTCGCAGATTCTTGCATTGCAATGAAACAACAACAATAATAATAATTTGAAAGCAGTCAATAATTAACCAACATTCAAACAACATCCAAAATTAATTCAAAACATCCAGAGATAGTCATAAAAGTAGTACAGAGTCTAAAAAGAAGGCCCTAAGCATGGCCGAAACTAAAATAAGATAAGGTTCAACGCACCGAAAAGTCTAACAACAGCAACTAGGAAAGCAACAACAACTAAGAACAGTCTACTGCTGAGACTAAGACTGTTCTCTGGTATCCTCAAACTAGACGTCAGCAAAAGCCGCGGCCTCGACGTCAGCAAACTGGTCGTCCTCAGCAACAAACTCAGACTCTAAACCTGACATGCTACACCCAAAGAGAAAAGGGCATAAGTCAGCAAAAATCTCCAAAAGGAAAAAGGAGACTTTTGTGCAAGGAAACATAAAAGTAAAAGGATGCAACTAGTAGTTTAAAATGATGATGACATGGCATGATATTTTAATGAATGCAGCAATTAAAATGAACATGATAGTTATCATTACATGTCACGTCGTAGCAAAAAGCTACTAAACAATATTTCATAAAAAGCAGGAAAAATATGTGTTCACGTCGTGCACAGGGTTTACGCCTTTCAGCTGAAGTTGCTGATCAGGCACACTTCTATGCTGAGTGATCGCTTAACCATACCCCTCCACGCATGTATGAACTGACGCTCATCTTCTTAATCACGAGCCAGGAAGTGTTTATGGCATAGGGTTGACCTAGCCTCATTACATGATATAGGAATCAAAATCCTACTCACCGCAACTTACATTTCATTTGTAGCGTGTGCTACACATTCATAACAAGACATTCAAATGCATGAAATGACATGCGATATGCAACATGATAGTATAAAAGCAGTTATTGAAAGCGTACAGTTATAACAAAAGTAAACGTGACAGATGTTATGCATGAACATGGCATGGAAAGGGTGTCGGATCCAGCTTCGTTGTCAAGCTAGATCAAGCATGATGTCTAGGCGACTATCATTTCACCGCCTAGTCTCTTTTACACAAAATCATAAATAGCCTAAACATGGCTTAACAATATCCGAGCAAGTTTCACTTTCCTGAAACGATGTCTGCAAATCTCAGTTCAACGGTGGTCCAAATCTCCCTATGTGCTCAAATCAACAGTCCAACCTACAGTCTCGTATTCATTAATCTTTAATTAGTGATTTAACCAAAACAATGAAATATTACGATTTTTATCTTGTTTAAACATGTGGGTGTGGGTTCCTACGGATCGAGATTTACCTCAACACGACGCGAGAGCTACACTGACGTTAGGTATCGACATCAGGGGTTGGATTCCGGTAGCGAGCGAGGTACGGCGTCAGCTTGCGACGAAGGTGACGACAACTAGAGGGGCGGTAACAAGACGCACGAACGGCAGTGAGCAAGGGGAGTGCGGCTTGCTGCTAGTGCGCGACCTGGGGCACACGACAAAAGGCAGCGCGGGGTTGCTATTGCGCACGGGAGGGTGTGGCCTGAGGTGGTTGCGCGTGGTTGTAGGGGTGCGCGAAGGGGAGGCACGCCTGGGCGATCTGCGCCCGGATCCAGGATTGCGCAGGTGGTGCGCGGGCTGTGGGATCTAGCGCACGGCTGCGCTGCAGCCTGGGGGAGTCTGCTCGGCCTGGGGATGGCCGGAGGGAGGCTAGCACAGCCTCGGGGGCTGTCGCAGGCTGTCGTTGGGTGGCTAGTGGTAGGGAGTTGCAAGAGGAGAGCGAGAGGGCCGTGAGTTTTATGGAGGGGGCTGCTGTGCTGGCAGTTTGTGTGGAGGAGGGGGTGATTGCGGCCAAGGGAAGGCCGGTAAGAGGTCGCCAGAGGAGGAAGAGGGCCGGCTGTCAAACGGGGAAGATGGGTGACGGATGGAAGAGGTGGCGGCTAGGCTATCGAAAACCCTAGGGCTTGGTTTCACATTATAATGAAGGGTTATAAGCTATATAGGGGTGAAAAGGGGTAGAATTAGGGTGATTGGAGAGAGTGTATTGAGAGGGGAAGGGTAGATTTAGGGTGCAAATAGACTAGGAAATATTTCATGTGATACGTAGGATTCCTAAGTGATTTGATTAGAATTTTAATTAAGATTTACATTCGTATTAATTAGTGCTAATTAGAGATTAAAGATGATTTGGTTGAAAGGTCAGTCTAACGGTGTCCGATAAATACAAGAAAAATATCGAGACGATCGTGTCGACGAGAGGATCAAGACTACGATGATCGGTCACGAGCTAGGTTAACGAAAAATGGAACTAAAAATAAAAAGATCAAATGTCGAAGTCTAAAGTTACGACACTTCTCCAATCAAAGATGATTTGTGGGGGAACGACCCGTGAAATGACGTTCACAAAAAATTCCACAAATAACTACTCTCTCCGAGGGTCACAACGATATATAACTTCGCATGTTTGGGATATAAGAAGAGGTCACAAAAAATAGGCGTACGGAAAAGAAAGTACGCGTAGAAAATACACGATCAAAAAGCGACCGTGACATCCTACCCACCTTATGAATGATTCTGCCCTCGAAATCAACATCAACTACTGCTCATGAAATAAAGGCGGGAAGCACTCTCTCATCTCTTCCTCGCGCTCCTAGGTAGACTCCCCAGGTGAACCATGACGCCACTGCACTCTAACCAGGTCGACGGTCTTATTCATCAACTGCTTCTACCGTCGATCCAGAATCTCTACTGGTTGCTGATCGTAGGTCAGGTCCGGTCGGACCGTGATCTCCAAGAAATCCATAACATGGGATGGATCACTAACGTATCGACGTAACTGAGATACGTGAAACACGTCGTGAACTCCCTCCAGTGATGGCAGCAACGCCAAGCAGTAAGCCACTACTCCAACATGCTCTAGGATGTCAATGGGTCCAATATACCTCGGACTCAGCTTGCCTGTCTTTCCAAATCAAATAACTCCTTGATTTGAAGAGATCTTGAGAAAAACATGGTCTCCATGCTGGAATTCCTATGGTCGCCGTTTAGCATCTCCGAATGCTTGAAACGGTCTTGAGAAATCCTCAACTTCTCCCTGATGTTCCTCACAACATCCACCGCCTCAACAATCATCTCTGGCCCTAACAGCTCCCTGTCGCCAATGTCATCCCAGCCCAGTGGTGATCGACATTTCTTCCCATAAAGCGCGGCAAATGGCGCCATGCCAATGCTCGCCTAGTAGCTGTTATTATAGGCAAACTCCACATGATGAAGATGATCCTTCCATGATCCCTTGAAGTCCAACATGCATGCTCTCAGCATGCCCTTCAAAATCTGAATCGTCCTCTCGGACTGGACATCTATCTGTAGGTGGTACGCAGTGCTAAAACTCAGACTCGTACCCCGACTCTTCTGCAGACTTTGCCAAAACTTAGATGTGAATCTCATGTCTTTGTCTGACACGATACTCACGGGGACTTCGTGAAGTCGCACGATCTCCTGCACGATTCACGATACATCACTATCTATACTAGGGAAAGGAAATAAAAACAGAGAGTAAAAGAATTTATCTCTATGTATCTCCTTACTAGCGTTTCTGTCGACTGTCCCACTCGGAAAGGGATGAAATACGTAGATTTGGTCAATCGGTCTACGATTACCCAAACCGCGTCATTCTATTTCGGACTCCGAGGCAGTCTAGTCACAAAATCCATATTGATGTGTTGCCACTTCTACTTTGGAATCAAAAGTGGCCATAGCAACCCAGCCATACGATGATGTTATGCCTTAACCTGTTGGCATACTAAATACTTGGCAACACTCCGTGCCATACTCCGCTTCATGCCATGCCACCAGTAGTTCAGGCGAAGGTCCTTGTACATCTTGGTGCCTCCAGGATGCACGGAATACGGCGAACTATGTGCCTCAACAAGCAACTCTTCTCTAACATCTCCAGCTGGCACACAAACTCTAGCTCCATACCTCAGCGAGCCATCCTCATGAATCAGAAAGTCAGTCCGCAGACTGGCTTCTACATGCTTACCTGCTTGACCTGCCTAGAAGATCACCCGATCGGTTGGATTTCAGCTCCAGTTTTCCAGAGAGAACAGTCGGGTTGAACCGGCCTCCGACCCGATCGATTGACACTCTCATCGCTTCAGCGGCTGTCTGGGTCGTGCACGCGTGCATCACCCGATCAGTTGGCGTATCCAACCGATCGAGTGGGGGCTGAAAGATGGATATCTTTGTCGTTTGACCCCCTGGATCACGTGTGACTCCTCCCATTGCTCTGGGGACTTATGATATCGTCATTAAACGTCCCCTACACTGGCAAACTCCTGCAAACACGTAAAAACATGGAGAAGTGAAAGAAAACAAGAAAATACGAGAAAACGGATACGAGACGGCGGAAAATAACGGAAAAACACAAAAGAAGACGTGCGTGAATATATGAAATATAAACGCACGTCAAAATCCCCCAAGCTGAACCCTTCCTCGTCCTCGAGGAAGACGAGTGAGAGTAGGAGCTTGGAGGGAGAAAATAGAGGGAAAGAGAGAAAAAGAGAACTCTAAATCCTAAATCGCCCGTCAGGGCCAACAAAATCAAAAACGACACACCAAGCAAGCAAACGCCAGATCACATCACTAAATCAAGGAATACGAGTCCAGACAAGTGCCGTGGGCCTACGTGGTGAAGCACGAGTGAGTGTGGTCGTGTGCTAGCAGACGGTGTCGCTATCTACATTATGCTATAAGCTCCATACACACAAATCCCAGAAATGATCCAAATATCGATTCGATTTAGAAATAGCGGCGAATATATAGCTCAAGCATGCATGAGAAGAGTATAAGAATAGAAACGCATCATGTGTCAGGGACTCCACAGCTAGGGACTCGGACATCACCACACTATCGCCTAGATAATAGCTAGAAATTCCCTATTCCAAGTGTTTTCGAAAGCGATGGGGGTTGAGATGATGTGGAGTAGGACTCTCGGTGCAAATTCTCGCATTCCCTTTATTCTCGATAGGTAGGGAAATATTCACACACATTTTTTTTGGGTGTTGGATATATGTATTTTTTTGGATTTTTGGCTATACATATGTATTTTTTTTCTTCTCTTGTTTTCTTTTCTTTTCTCTTTTTTTGGATTTTTGGATTTTGGGGTATATACAAGTGTGTACTCTCCCAAGTGGGGGAACGGTACACGCCGAGGGGATTTTCACCAAGTAAAATAAAAAAGAAATCGGATTCTAAACACTTGGGCAAGGGAAATATCTCGCTAATCAGAGCATAGGCTAAAATGGGCTATCCTAGTCCTAACTGTGGAATCCTGACACATGCGAAATGAAGCATACGATATATATATTCATTCATACAGAAGCAGATAAGAGAGGTAAATACCGCATATTCAAATCGAAGCATGATAATCTAGATGTCATTCCTGGACAGGTATATAAATCAAAATCACAAAGTAGAAGCACACCAAACACTAGTCATGACACACAACTCACAAAAAAGCTAAGTGGACCCCACGATGCATGAAATGCAAAAGGACTAGACTTTCTAAGGTTAGTGAATGTGATTATCGAAGCCATGCTAGGTGTGTGTGTGATTTTTGTGGCAATTCATCATAGGGTTCATCTCTACTAGAAAGAGATAAAAAGAAGAAAAGAAAAAAATAAAGACACGATGAAAACGACTCAAAAACGAAGAAAAAGACGCAAATGACGCACGAAGTGCGACTCCCCCAAGCTGAAACTTGCATTGTCCTCAATGATATAAGAGTAAATACGGGAGGGCAATGAAAATGGGGGGAATACTCACCGACACAAAAAGACATGGAAAACAAGAAAAACACACATACGAAACTGAAAATAAAAATAAAGAAAAAGATCACACCACACGACATATAAACGGAAAATAAAAATAGAAAATCACATGACACAACATATATAACAAGCACACACAGAAAACATCACACGACAGTACACAGAAAAATTGACTTCTCCCAAGCTAGACATGACAATGATAGCGAAATGATGTGATTATGAAAATGCAGAGGTATGCAAGGGGGAGGTCAGAAAACAAAATGGAATCAAAAAACAGGAGAGGAATCATCCTCGTCCTCCTCGGTGGAAGATGTGGGGGATGCGATGGAGTGGGCGGGAGAGGTGACTGGTGTACGGAGAAGTGGAGAAAGTGGTCAGGGGGGTGGATCGGTGGGTGTGGATGTGTGAATGATGGGTGGAGTCGTGGTGGTGATGGTGAGTGGGATTGAAAGGGTGACCAACGCGGTGGTAGATGGGGTAGAACGGTGGTGAATGTGGTGGATACGGAGACAGATGGGGTGGGTACGGCGATAGAAGAGGATGGTGGGGGAAGTGATCGCGATCGCACCTGCAATTTCTTGCGGCGCATGTATGGGGTGATGGAAGTGGAAGGTGGTGGATCTGTGGGGACGACAGTGAAGGGAATGGAGATGGTGGGAGTAGATGAGGTAGTGGGGATGGAAGTAGTGATGGAAGTGGTGATAGGAGGGGATGGTCGCCTAGGGGGTGATGGTGGAGGTGAGGAATGTGATGGGGGAGGTGAAAATAGTTGAGGGGTGAAGGTGGTGGTGTGGGTGGAGGAGGTCCGTGGACGTGTGTGAGAAGGCGGAGGATGGCGGCCGCGTTCCTCTCAAGTGCGAGGAAACGTGGGTGAGTGCAGATGGAAGAGGATGGGACCGATGAGGTGGAAGAGGAAGTCGCAGTGCGCAAGGCAGCTAACTCAGCCTCGAGATGGAGGCGAGTAGAGGCGGCTCGACGAAAGGTGGAGGTGGTGGTCGTATGTATCGGAGAGGTGGCGACGGTGGTGATGGGAAGGGAAGCCGGGATGACACGGCTAGGTCCAGCCCCAGAATCTCCCTGGGACACAGGAAAGTCCTGCTCGCCTAAGTGGGCGGCAGGGGAAGGTGGTCTCGGAGCACCCTGGGGAAGGAATGGAAGGCGGATCCCCTCCATAAACTCAGGATCGGGAGGAAATGTCCAATCTACCGCCAAAGCAATAGTCATACGAGCGGGGTTGGGCAGAATGGTATAGGGAGCTGGAGGGTGACTGTAATGGAAGGTGAAACGGCCATCGGGGCGGGGCTTAATCATGTAAATATGCCACATGACATCTAGATCTAGATGTGAGGGTCCTGCGGCAGTAGGAAGATCTCAGGGGATGACAATGTTGAACTGTGGAGCCATAGCTATGATCAGGATAAGGCCCCCGCAACAAAGCTTGCCCTTGCCGACACGGCTAATCTCAAGAAGCTTGGAGACAAGCCAAGCACCAGCATGGACGGGAACGGTAGGGGCCCTAAAAGAAATCCCGTCATCGCCCCGAATGAAAGGAAAGGTCATGGCCCACAAAATGAAAAGATCAGGGATGGTCACTGTGCCGGACTCATCCCTGGGGAAAAACGTGCAAGAAATGATTCGGTGGGCCAGACGGAAGATGAGGTGAATGATGGAGGAGGCCTTGACCTTCCCTCGGGGATATTTAGGGTGTAGGGTGAGGCGGAACCAAAACTGATCGACGTCAAATTCGGGGGGATACCCGTAGGGACGAATAGCGTCGTCCCCAAGGATGGGGAAACCAAAGATGTCATTGATGGTATCGAGATGGGTGCGAATGGCTCTGTTACGGATGCGGAAGATGACAACTGACCCCGACTCACAGAGAAGTGTGGATAAGAATTCGAGTGTGAGTGAGGGGTAGGACACCGCGGTGGCGTTTAGGAAAGCTAACCAACCTAAATTTGCGAAGAGAGTCTCGATCTCGGTGAAGACACCGAGATCGATAAGTGATTGGGTGTGGGCAAATTTGGTTGATAGATGCCTCCGAGCATCAAGTCTATGATAGAAATCCCTATGCTCTTGGTTCCTAAAGTGGAAGCCACGCGGGCCCATCAGTGGGTCCTCAACTGGGACGACAGGTTGGGGTTGGGGTTGGGGCTATGCAAGCTGTGCGGGAGGAGGGCGTGAGTGTGGTAGACGTGTGGTCTTGCGTCTCTTGCAAGATGACCCCTCCTCTCGCATAATACCCTTACCCTTGTCTTGATCCCGGGCCATGTGGGTGTGTGTACGTGAGTGAATGCAAAAATATGATGAATGTACACACACACAAGCGATCGAGCAAATTGAAATCTTAGGGCAAAATATTAAATTGAGCTGAGGAGCAAAGTTACCCAAGTGACATGAAGATCATTGCTCGTAGATGTCCCAACGCAACGCAATGGGGAGAAGTGTGAAGCCGCGGCAACTCTTTTTCAGCAAATTTCGAAAATGGGGAGGGTTTGTGCAGAAATTAGGGTTTTTTTGATGGTGTGAAATCGAAGAGAGAGAGAGAGAGAGATCGATGGAGAGATGGAAAAAGAGAGGGGAGATATCGATTGAGAGAGGATTGTGGTCGGTTGAGGGAAGGAGGAGGCCGGTTGGAGCTCGGAGGAGTCGAAACGGCAAGAGAAAGTCGAAGTCGGGTGAAGGGGAAATGAACGGGTGGAGGGCGGGTTATTTATAGGGTTTAAGTCGAACCGATCGGGTGAGTTTTCACCCGATCGGTTGACAATTAGGTCGAAATTTTTGCTGAAAAGATGCTACAGGCGAACCGATCGGGTGATAACTCACCCGATCGATTGGCCGCTCCACAGATTTTCCCAAAAATTTAGTACAGCTCACCCGGTCAGTCACCCGACCACGTTTTGTATCACCGATCGGTTGATCAATTCCCAAAATTTTTCGAGACTTCGGCCCAGCTCACACGGTCTGCCACCCGGTCTCTCATTGCTTCACCCGACCGATTCGTTAGAGGAAAAACACGAGCCATTGTCTGATACGTCTCACCCGATCGGTTGAGTTGTCACCCGATCGGGTGAGGGCTTGTTTCCTGCAAAAATTCACAAATGGCCTAAGTTTCTCAACGGATGTTCCCGCGGCTGGATTTATTTATTAAAATAAGAAAAATAAAGCTAATAATAATCCTAAAAACGAAGATAAAAGTTTAGAGCATGGGTTGCCTCCCATGAAGCGCTTTTGTTTAACGTCGTTTGCTCGACGCCCGTAGATGATATTCAAGGCAGACGGGGGTGATGCCCTAAAATCGACATCGCTTTAGATTCAGAGTTGGTGGCCTTCGGTGTCGTCGACGGTGACAAGAAAACCTGCTCGACGACCCTCCCTTTGTTGACGGGATCCGGGGGCTTCTCCCTTATATTGGCGTCTACCGCCACTCTTTTCAGGATCCGGATCTCCTCACCGGTGAGCCCCATGGGCTCTTTCCCTTTCCTCCTTGTCGGAGGAGCTTTTTGAAATCCAGGAAGGACCATATGTGCCGTATCCGCTTTCCCAGCAACATCATTTTTCTTCAGGCTGACTAGTTCTTTTAAGTCCCCCAAGCTATCAGGGGGATTTCTTGAAAGAATTTCCTAGGCGCTTGCTTCCACAACTCTCTCTTCTTCTAACTCCAGCATATTGCATCTTGGATCATCCGAGGGATTGGGGTGCTTCATTGACAACCCCAAGTCAAACTCGACTTTTTTGTTGCCGACGTTAAGGGAAAGCTTCCCATTCTTCACATCTATTAATACGCCGGTAGTGGCCATGAAAGGCCGTCCAAGGATGATGGGGGTGTGCGCATCTTCAGGCATGTCCATGACGACGAAGTCCACTGGCACATGCACCCCACTTACGTTGACAGGGAGGTCATCTACAACCCCTACCGGATATTTGACCGATCGGTCTGCAAGCTATAGGGTCATACCGGTGGGCTCCAAGTCATCCATCCCTATCCTCTTATATAGTGACAGGGGCATTAAACTGACGCTCGTCCCAAGATCGACGAGCGCGCGATGGATCTTTACCTCCCCAATCGTACAAGGGATAAAGAAGCTCCCCGGGTCTTTAAGCTTAGGTGGATTTGCTCTCTGAATGAGAGCGCTGCATTCTGCCGTTAATACGACATTCTCCTTTCTGGACCCTCTCGTCACCAAATCCTTCAAAAAAATTGCGTAGGAGGGAATCGTCTCGATAGCTTCGAGGAAGGGGATTTGCAAGCTTAGATCCTTGACCATGGCAAAGAATTTGCCATACTTCTCGTCTATCTTGGCTTGGGCTAGCCGTTGTAGAAAAGGCACAACGGGCTTGAATATTTTGAGGCTCCCTTCCTTGTCCTTCTTCTTCTCCTCCTCTTCAGGGACTCCCTCCGGAGTCGTTAGCTTTGGCGATGAAGCACCGGCGTCATTCAAATTTTCAATTGGTCGCTCTACGACCAACGGTGCTTCCGGTTCCTTGGTGGGCACTCTTGTGGGGATTTGTGTTCTGCTTCTCAAAACGATAGCGAACACATTCGCATGCTCGTGCGTGAGTTCCAAAGTCTGGTTTGCGCCCTTTGGGTTCACTTCCGGTTGTGGCAGCAATAGATTTTACGACCTTGATAGGCTCGCCACCTGTAACCCCAGCTGGGTTAATTGGTCAGTGAGAGCCCGCTGCCCCATCTCCAGCTTCAAATTTATCTTCTCCTGGTTGGTGATGTATTGAGTCAAGAGGGACTCAACCGAGGAGATGACCCTCTGCTGGCCATAAGGCTGCTAATGCTGCTGCTGAATGGGCTGCTGGTTCCTGGGAGCAAACTGCTGATACTGTTGCTGACGTTGATGCATGGGATACTGATACTGCTGTTGCTGAGGCCTAGCCGACTGATATATCTGTTGTTGCTGCTGCTGAGGCGGCTGCTGATACGGTGCCCGGTAGCTAAGGTTGGGATGGTTCCATTTGTTTGGGGAGTAGGCCGGGTTGGAGCTAGTCTGTGGTGGATATGACGCATTTCCCATAGGATTGTGGAATAGTGTGCTCGCTTGGTCCAACAGTGGTGAGATGTCACCACCCTCGAAGTCCCCCATGACCACTGCTTCCACCGCCGTAATATGTTGTGTACCGGTACCACTGGCTCCTACCATTAGCACAGATATCTGGGTTGACAGCAAGTCAAACTTGCTGGTTAATTTGTCGATGTCCTCGACCCTATAAATACCCCCAGATCTAGGTGTGGCTCTCTCGTCACACCACCGCTCATTGTTTGATGCCATATTTTCTAGTATGTTCCCGGCATCTTCTTCACTTCTGGACATGAAGGACCCCCAGCCGCGGTGTCCATTGAAGACTTCAAGTCATCCATTAATCCGTTGTAGAACAGATTAATTATCTGCCACTTGGGAAGCTCGTGATGAGGGCATCTTCACTGCATCTCCTTAAATCTTGTCCAAGCTTCATGCAGGGACTCATGGCTGGCTTGGGAGAAGGAGGAAATCTCACTCCTTAGCTTCATGGTCTTCCCCGGAGGAAAGAATTTCGTCAGAAAAGCGTTTGAAAGCTTCTCCCAAGTGTTGAACATATTTGGGTCCTTCCCCCTAAGCCACAGCTTGGCCATATCTCGTAGAGAGAAGGGGAATAGCTTCAGACGGATCGCCTCAGTTGTGACACCATTTATGCGGAAGGTGTCATATTTCTCCAAGAAGGAGTCCAAATGTTCGATGGGGCTCTCCATGGGTGCGCCCAAGAATTGATCCTGCTGGATCCACATCACCAAAGACGGCTTAAGCTCGAAGTTCTGAGCCGTAATAGCAGGAGGACGGATGGCGGAGGTGGACTCGATGGATGGCATCGAGTATTCCAGCAGGGATTTGTAAGGTGGTGTGTTCTCCCCCATGTCTTCGGACTCTTCTCTTCTTCGCTTCTCTGCGGCCAGACGCCTTAGGGTGGCATTTATCTCAGGATCGACAGGAATCAAGTCATCAAGACTTCTTGTGTTTCTGCGCATTCAAAGCAACAAACACCCGTGAAGCGAAAAGTGGGAAAGAAACAGATAAAATAGAAAATAAAAATAAGAAAATGAAAATGAAAAAGAAGAATGCGAAAATTATCGCGAGATAGAGATGAGAGCTAGACTCAAGGATTCATGAGATCCTAAAATAACAAGCACGTTGCTTCCCTGACAACGACGCCATAAAGCTTGACGTCCCCGCGTTGTGCGTGTTTGATGTGTGCAATAGGAAATTGGGGGCGTGAGATTTAAATATTTATAACCGCAAGCGCACGGTGTTGTAGTGTGGCTTGGGGGTCGAACTCAGGGAGGCGTGGTTGTGCTTGTGTCAGAAAGGACCGAATTCACCCTATGGGCGAGCTAGCCCGAATCGATGGATGGGTTGTCACAGAAATAGAATGCGAGGGATAAACAATATAAAGGAAAACCCGGGACTTCGATTTCCACCCTATCATGTGATTCTCGCCAATACGGCCGACGGATGGGATAACGATCGGAATTAGGGTCTAAGGGTGAGATGTTGCCTCTAAGAGTGATACCGGTGTCCCATGGGCCCGATATTCCTGTCGGTGCCCAGGATGATACGCCGGACTTCCCGGGTTCGGTCAGTGGGCATTCCTATGTCCATTAACACTGATCGACTTCGGGAGCAATAAGCTCGCAACGATAACTCCTGACATCTCGTCCTACCGTTCCCACGCGCTAGGATTAGATGTCTACTCTAAGGGCGTGAGCTATGGCTAGGGAGTCAACCGCCAAGTTTATTCCCCCTTGGCCCAACGGTCAAAGGCGATCTTTTTTCCGCCGATGATAATGAAACACCCCACGTAACCGGTAGATTCCTAATCCCTATCTATTTCTTAGTCCTATGGACGCATCAGGGAGAACCCACGAAGGGGTTTCCACCAAAATCCCAAATTTGAAAACTACTCACACATATTTGCTAAAAAGCAATCTAAATGAAAATCGACCGTTAAAAACATAATCAGACGATTGAAATGAAGTAATATCAATGCAACTAAGATAATATCAAAGTTTGGTTAAGATCATAACACTTACAAATAACAAAGAAATTACAGCCGTCACAAGAGAGAAAAATAGCAAAAAATAACAACTCCCGTTTCTGGAAACCTAGGGCTTCTATATATAGAAAACGACATCACCCGATCAGGTGAAGAATCACCAGATCGGGTGACCTACTGTGAACTTCGGCAGCAATCTTCAGAATTTCACCCGGTCAGGCGACACGGACGGTTGGCGGAAGCTGCTCGTCGTTTGGATCTTGAGCTCATCAGGTGAACCGATCGGTTGATACATCAACCGATTGGTTGGAATTGTCACCCAAAAAGACAGAGACTTTGGACGTTTTGGCACGATCTGCTGGCAGTCGGGTGAGCTCTCCGGGTCATCACTTCGAGGAAACGGCTACAGATGAACCGATCGGGTGAAGATCACCAGATCGGTTGGATTTCAGCTCCAGTTTTCCAGAGAGAACAGTCGGGTTGAACCGGCCTCCGACCCGATCGGTTGACACTCTCGTCGCTACAGCGGCTGTTTGGGTCGTGCACACGTGCATCACCCGATCGGTTGGCGTATCCAACCGATCGGGTAGGGTCTGAAAGATGGAGATTTTTGTCGTTTGACCCCCTGGATCATGCGTGACTCCTCCCGTTGCTCTGGTGACTTATGATATCATCTTTAAACGTCTCCTACACTGGCAAACTCCTGCAAACACATAAAAACACGGAGAAGTGAAAGAAAACAAGAAAATACGAGAAAACGGATACGAGACGGTGGAAAATAACGGAAAAACACAAAAGAAGACGTGCATGAATATATGAAATATAAACGCACGTCACCTCCCCTAGAGGCTGAGTGTCTTGTTATGAGCTCCGCTCCTCTCACACACCCGATAGTGGCCCCACTAGTTTTTGGAGGCCGTGTGAGACCCCATGTTCGTACACCTCTTCGTCCCTCTGCCCATGCTCTTGACGACAGAGAGCAGTGCCTTAGTGCTGTCAAGTCGGCAGTGAGTGGACTTAGAGTTGACCTTAGGGCTCTCACGGCGGCTGTCACTGCTCAGCAGGCCCGTATTACCATGACTCATGGTATTTAGCTCACGCTGAACCAGATTCTCCACCGCCTGCAGCAGCAGCAGTATGCCCCTCAGCAGCCATCACCTCTGCTGTCGCCACCCCCACAGTAGTGAGGTGATGGCGATGCACCAGCCTAGGCATGACTTCTTGATGCATGTCATATTTTTGCTCCACACCTCACCCCACTATTTTGTATGCCCATCTGTCTTCACCTTTTTGCAGGGCACTGTATATTTCAGCTTAGAGGAGAGTATGTATTTCTGTGCCACTAGCGTGCATGCATACATGCATCATTTTGCATGCTCGCTAGCATATATCCTTTGCATATAGCATCATGTCATATTTTATTTTCCTTATTTCCTTTATTTCGCATCATATTGCACCCACACCCACTCACCCCTATCTTATATGTCCTTGTGCCACACTTTGCACATTGAGGACAATGTGATGTTTTGCTTGGGGGAGTGAGTGTGCCCACACACTTTTTTATTTTTCCCCCTTGTTTTTATCTTTATTTTTTCGCTTTTCTTTATTTTCCACTTATTTTCTCGCACTTTTTCGTTATTTCCCATGCATCATGTTTTCTTCATTTTTTTGGCGTGCTTGCATGTGCATAGTTAGATTTTATTTTATCCTTACTTCTTTTACTTTCTTTGCTAGAGATGAATTCCATATGATGAATATAGCTTGGATTATGCTTTACTCTTATGCACGTATCTCTTGCCATGCTATTGTTTTTTATTTGGGTTAATGACTGGAAAATACCCTAACGTTTCAGTGTTTCTCACAAATATACCCTATCATTCACTTTGGGACAAATTGGTCCAAACGTTTGGCAAAAATTGACGATGGTGTACCCGTTTTGAGTTTGCCTTCAGAAAAGGTCTTCAAAATACCCAAACGTTTCAGATTTTCTCACAAAAATACCCGAACGTTTCAGTATGTCTCATAAAAATACCCTAACGTTTGGGTATTGTTATGAGAAACGCTGAAACGTTAGGGTATTTTTGTGAGAAACTATGCAACGTTTGGGTATTTTTGTGAGAAAATCTGAAACGTTAGGGTATTTTGAAGACCTTTTCTGATGGCGAACTCAAAACGGGTACAACATCATCAATTTTTGCCAAACGTTTGGACCAATTTGTCCCAAAGTGAACGATAGGGTATATTTGTGAGAAACGCTGAAACGTTAGGGTATTTTCCAGTCATTTACCCTTTTTATTTCTGATATCATCTGCGATATATTTTTCGTGCACTTGAGAAAAAGAGCTTCCAACGTGTTTATTATTTGTCCATGAATGAATATTAGCGTTGAATCGTCTGAGAATTACATTATTGTATACTTTTTATAGAAAACACACCAAGATTCATGCATTGACTGCCTAATACTTGGAGTACTGCTTTGTATCTTAATATCACTTCTTATTGTATGAAATGTGTATTGAACTTCCAGGTTGAATGAATTGATTGTTGTTTGATATGAATAGATTAGTTTACTTTTAGAAATCAAACTGAGTAGATGACGTTACCCTGTTGAAGTTGTTATGCACATACAAAAGAGTGAACCGAGCGTTATCATATATTCTTTCTCCATATATATTGAAAAGTATTTCTATACATATAATCATTGGTGAAGCATCTTTTCCATGATAAAAAGAAACAAGCTCCATTATCCCAAAAACTCAAAAGAAAAGAAAAAATTTATATCTTTGCATCTTTCTTTGGGATTGTTCTTGTGTATAAAAAGAGAAAAGAAAAAGAAAAAGAGAAGTTTCATTGTATATACACAATCCTCTTATTTACTTCTTTCTTGTTTTCCCTTTTATATAAGGAGCTACAAAAAACATGGGAAAAAGTTCATATTTGATATCACCACGCTTATAGATAAGCTTGAGGGAGGAGATCCAATGATGTGTGAGAGAGTGACTATTTATATGAGCATGACGACCTAAGCTAGATAATTTCTGATACTTAGGGAGATGACTTAGAGTATAACGACATCTATGAATTGAAAAATTGGCATGAAATTCATGAAAACCATCTCTTTCTATTCTTATTGATTTGAATTGTGTGATATCTCTTATACTCCAAATAGAAGCAGTCAATTGAAAAGTGTATTGTCTATAATTATGTATATTGTTTTTCTATGCCTTAGACGATGTTTGATTCTAAAATGATTTCGTATTTCGTATGATTCACGTTGTTCTTAGTTTTTCTATCAAGTGCACATATATGAGATGATATCGAAATAGAAGCTTTAGTGATGTTTCTTATTAATTGCTTGTGCTATTTGAGTAAGCAAACCCGGGTTCTGAGAGAATGATCTAGCACTTCCCTTCTTCATCTTCTTTTTCATCTATTTGATTTTTCTTTATTTTATTCGCCAAGTTAACTTTTTTACTTATCTTCCTCGAGGACGAGGAAGAGGTAAGGTTGGGGGATTTTGATAAGCTCATATTTTACAATTTATTTTTGCATTTTTTCATCCCATAATGAGTGCTCGTATTGTGATTTTAATGATTATATGATGTTTTCACGACATATTTCAATATTTCTTTGTTTCGTCTGATTTCAGGAAATATGGAGCAATCGGGAGCAATTTGGAGCCACAAACGCTTACACGCATGCCAGAGCATCATTGCCGATGATATCGGAGAGCTAACGACGCTGGAGGATGAGTAGTAGTAGAAGGAAGGCGAAAGAAATGACGAGGAAGCGAGAAGAATGATAGAAGAGTACAAAAACAAGCTACTCGGTCGAGTGAAGCAGCTCACTCGATCGAGTGATGCAGCCCACTCTACTGAGTGAAGCTGACACGTCCAATCCAGCCTGAAGAAGAGCCAGAATGTACTCGGCCGAGTGAGAATCTCAACTCGATCGAGTGAGAAGCCCACTCGACCGAGTGGAGATAAAAATTGTGAAGAAATCCTTCAACGCTTCTCTGTTTTTAGAGAGGATCTGCAGTAGGTCCTACTCGACCGAGTATGAATCTCCCTCGACCAAGTGAGAAGACTACTCGGTCGAGTGGTCTGAACTTCCAAAACGCTGAAAACCCCTAATTCTATTGGATTGTGATCTATTGAATTGCTATGTCGCTAAACTTGTTAAGGGTTAGATTGTGATCGATTTACTACGAATAGCTGGGGATTTCTATTGGATCTTGAGAGCGAGAGAGAGGATGTTGATCTAAGGGAAGCCCTAGATATTCGATTTGTATCTATAATTGAGAATTCCTAGAATTGATGCGAGAGAGCGACCAAAGCTAGCATCTTTATTATATTTCTATAATTATATTTGTTTGTACAATGGTAAAACGGATACGAACTATCACGATCTAGATTCGAACTTAAGTTGCGCGAGAGCGAGCTTGAGTTGGAATTGAATATTATTGTCGATCTTAATGCTAGTAATTTGGACTAGGCTTGCGTGAGAGCGAGGCTCTAGTTTAGATTACTATATACTTGCGTAGTACGAGAGCGTGCGTTGGTTCCCAATTTAGTTGCGATAAGTTCACCCTAAATCAAGAGTAGTAATATAGAAATTCGTGTTTTACATTGATTGCTTGAAATCTATATTGGGGATTCTCGAGCCCTAGGCATTCTTATAAAATGAATTTACAACCAACACTTCAAACGATTGTGACACCAATATTTCTTTGCCACCATTTCACAATAGCTTAGTAATCCATATAGATACCAATAGTTCCTCTCCGTGATTCGATACTCGCTTACCGCTTAACAGTGCGCTTGCGGTAAAACTACATTATTTTCGGAGTTACTATCCGGGACGACCATATATAATACACGTATACGCGAATACATAGTATTGCAGATGCCATGGATCAAACTCTTTGATGTGAAGCCTATGAACTTGAGTAAATAAGCTCTTATACCAATTGTATGATCGCTAGATGGGGATGAACATGGATCAAAAGTGTAATAAGCAAAATTTTAGGTAAATCTTTCCAAATGTAACAAGTGGAACTGGTGCCTTAGTAAAGTTAGTCAGTCCAATAGTTTGGGAAGGTAAACCACAGTAGTAGAAAGATATATATGAAAATACATAAAAATAAATAGATCTATATATAAGATAACTTTTACTCGCCAAAAAATAGATCTATATATATATATATATATATATATATCTATCTATATTATAAAACAGGGATGTTATCATGGGTTATTGGATAAGAGTTTTTGGATAAGAGATTTTGGATAAGGGTTTGAATTGTATTTGGGGTATATAAATGAGTGATGTTATCATGAGTTTTTGGATAAGAGATATTGGATAAGAGAAATTGGATAAGAGAAATTGGATAAGAGGGTGATGACTAGGATAAGATATTATGTATTTGAAATTTGAAATTGGGATGGTTTTGAATTTGAAATTGGGGGGAAGTTTGTATTTTAGGGTGAAATCTTGGTGGGGGGAAATGAAAATTTGGGGAATCAAAAACACAGATACCTCTTCCTCTCCCGTTCTCTTTCTCCCTCTCCCCAACGCCATCTTTCTCCTTCACCCTAACCCCATCACTCTTCCCTACGATGCGCCCTCCCCCTCCCCCTCGCCCCTGCACAACCCATCAGCTTGCATCAGAGCTGGGCACGATCTGACATACGGCCACCCTGAGAGCCGCTGCCACCCTCAAGCGCGATCGCGACCTGACGTCCTGTCGCCGGTGAACCCCCATCAACGCTGAGGAGTGTGGTGCCATCAAAGCCGTGCTGGAGCCCATTTCCTTCTTCGTCTAAAAAGAAACCACCTTCTTCATCAACCGGCAAGAGGTACGGCAACCTCATCACAGGTATTTAGCCCGATTTTGACGCTGTTTGCAGTCTCCAGAAGGAGTTGATGTTGCTCAAGGTGGGGTTTTGCTTCATGATATTGTTTAATTTTGGAATCTGAACTGATTGTTGACCTTGATTCATTAGTGATGATTTTGATCTTTGAAAGAGGGCATGCTTCTTCGTTAGTTTTGGGTAGGGTACTTTTGTTGGGTACCCCCTTTTTGGTATGCCCTCTTTTTGGTATCAACTGTAAAGCTTCATTGTGCCTTGCTAACAATGTTTCTTCGTTGGATTTATTTCTTCATATTTTTGTCAAATATGGTTCTTTTGTTTCATTTCCTGAACAGTGTTGCTCAATGGGTTTGGTTGATCATTGAAATTGGTCTTATGTAATTGATATGTAAATTGTTTGTTCTGCAGTATCCCTAATTCATACAAACCGGCAAGATGCATAAAGAAGAAAGCCAAGGAGGACAAGATAATAAGCAATCTATAATGTTTATGTCAAGCATGATATTTTAAAATCCACATATTGATTAAGAAACAAGGTCATACAATCTTACGAAGAGTCATCTACAGGTTATTGGGAGAAAGCATTCGTGCAAAAAATCCACAGGACCCCCACTGAAGATGATTATAGCACATGAGATGTCCCGAGAACCACATTCTAAGCAGAAGCCATCCAATGTTGTTGCTAAGTTGATGGGGCTTGACATGTTGCCAGCGCAGCAATCGACTCCAACTGCAAGGAGTTCACAAGACAGTTATTTGCACAAGTCTCCATCTGGAGAATTTCAGAATTATTGGCAACATGTGAAGCTCGATTGATTTGGATTATTCCTACTGATTGGTGATTTTTGAAAGAGGGCATGCTTCTTTGATTCAGTGATTTAGAATGCAAGTTTAAAGATGTGTGATTTGTCTATGGTTATGGAGAAATGATTTTTTGATTGTTTGTTAAAAGTTGTGTGATTTCAATGATCATGTGCATGTGTATATAGCAGCGATATCTCCCAGAACATGAGAGGAAGCCTCGGTTCAGTTTGGTTGATTTTAGGGATATAGATCTTTTAAGATTTGTTGCTCGGTTAAACTAATAGCTGGTATATATATTTAAATTATAGGGAACACAAGAAGTAGTTTCAAGGGTTTTGTTGAAGAGTTCAAAGCAGCTATTAGCTCAACAAAGAAAGCATTTTCCCAGTGGAAGAACACTCCAGTCACCTCTCGGCAACAAATCATGTTCAAGATCCAAGAGCTCATTCGAAGAGATATGGTATTCTTTATTTTTTGACAAAAACTATGTATAGAATCTTTAGTACCTATGCTATCAATTAGTAGTAGCATTTATGTATTTATGTTTATGAAGGATGGAAATATATATTCTGTTTATGAGGGAAACAAACTGAAGCCGGAGTGTTGGATCTTCCATTAAAGAAAAGGGTCTTTCCTTTCTTTTTTCATCTTTGATTTTCTTTTTCAAGAACTAATCTTGACATGGAATTACTTCATTTTTTTCTTATTCTCATTTTGCAGAAAATTAGTTCCCAATTTGGTGATTTTGTTTTCATCATCTGCGAATTGGGATATCAAATTCTTATTGTGAACCAGGTTTGATGAAAATAATTTGGATGGAAATAATACCTGTTATGTGAATTCCAGGTATTATTCTTCGATTGTTCATTTCTGTCAATATTAAAAAGATGATACCATTTTCATCATCAGGTATTGTTTTCCTCATCTGTTTTTGTGATCACAATAACCACGGATAACAATTTAGTTTTCATCACAATACTCGCATCTTCATCTGTTTCAGATCACAAAAACCATGGATAACAATTTGGATCATCAGATATTGTTTTCATCATCTGCTATGTCTTCATTTTATTGTGATCTGAAATTTGATCATCAGATATGTCATGTTAAATCCTTCATTTGTCATTTTTTGCAAATATGAACTCAAATTAGCTTAAGTAATTGTAGTAATTGAAGGATTTTTTTGCAAATGATTTGAAATACTGCAGTTTTTTGCAAATGAGCTTAAGTATTGCAGTTTTTTTGCAAATGAGTTGTGAACTAGGGCAAACAAAATGAAGGATTTTTTTTGAAATTTGAATGACAAATGATATGTTAAATGCTGAATGTAACAAAAATATGCAGTTGTAAGCTTACTGATATGTTAAATCATCCAAATCAGATGGGAGATTAAGTATTGCAGTTTTTTTGCAAATGAGCTGTAAACTAGGACAAACAAAATGAAGGATTTTTTTTGAAATTTGAATGAAAAATGATATGTTAAACGTTGACTGTGACAAATTGACAAACAAAATGAAGCATACATGGAACAATGAAATAGTTGAATCTTACTGGGCAAATTGACACATGTTCTAACTCCTTCAATATATTTTATCTACAAGTACTTTTGCATTAGAAAAAATTTGTTGTTTTGATTGTTTTATGATTTAATTTGTAGGGGATAAAATGTCTGTGTCTAGAGCTGATTGAGTTGAAGAGGGTTTAAGATGAAGATTTACAGAGAAACTTTTATTCAAATTATTCTACATTCGTTCAGTAATTATTTCTTTTAATGTTTTTGTTGCATTTGTGGTTAATGACTTCTTCTATATAGCTGGTTAATGGACTATTCAAATTGGCATTTTTTAAATGATTGTCTAATTAGAAATATTCATGCCTAACATATTCTGATATCCGAGCGATGGAATATGTTCATAGTACTAAAACACTTGCAATCACCAACCATTAACACCATGTTTTTATGATGTAGTAACAACTTGCATTTCTTGATATAAGATATTACTAATGGATTATTATTTCTGAGGTTGAGAATAATGGAGTCATTCATGGAAAATCCTAAAAGAATTGTTTGCCTAAGGCAAAACAAACATTTACACATGTGATCTTTTCTTTCTTAGAACCACTAATAATATTAACTATCACCAAGTTATATATTTGTTTTGAAATTTGTTTTGAAATTTGTTTTGAAATTTCATTTATATATTCGTTTTGTATTGAAATTTCAGTTATATATTTATTTGTATTGATCAAGGTTTTGGATACGAGCAGTAATGAAATTTGTATTAATCAAGGTTCATGAAATTTGTATGATAAAGGTTAGGGATACACATGAGATTTCAATACACATGAGATTTCATTAGACATATTTCATTAGACACAATTCATGAAATTTCATTAGACACAGTTCATGAAATATGTCTAATGAAATTTCATGAAATTTCAGTTCATGTGTATTGAAATTACAGTTCATGAAATTTCATTAACTTCTTCCGGCGGTTAATGAGACACTTCTTCCTCGATATCTATAAAAATTACATTAACCCCTAAAAATACAAGTGTACCCATATCTACTGAATCTAAATCTTATATTTGTTAATTATAAGTGTACCCATATATACTTCTGGAGGTCTTTCCATGTGGTCTGGCGTGCCCTTAGAGAGGATATTTCAGTATTGCTTGAGATATATTATTGGCAACCCCATCATGTTTAACTTTTGGGCGATTAAAGCATTTTATTATTGTATATGAACTTTTAAAGAAGTCCAAGTCTTATCCCTGAACTAATAGTTACATAAGGAGTATTAGGGCTTATTACCATCTTAACACAAAACTGGGGATTTGAAATATGCTGACATGAATTTAATCATGTAATAAGTAGAAAATTATGTTACAACTAAAGATATTTCCTTCACTCAGTCAATTGTTGTAGCAATTCATTCCCAAAACCATGTTTTCTTTATCTGACTGATTTCTCATCAATTGTTTTAAGACTACCTGGCAATGATGCTATGCCTGAAGCACTTCCACAAGCCAAGCTAACCAAAACATCAGGATCTGAAGGTATGATGTTTATAGATTAAGTTAACTGTGACTCTTTATAGAGACCCAACTCAAAAAGTTAAACTAAAGAGGAATTCATTGGTCCTTACCTTTTTGGGTGCCAATATGATCTTAGAGTTTCATAAACAGAAAACATGATTGCTATGCTACGTCCAACACCCTGCAGTTTACATTTGATTAAATGAGATGCAATCAAATTAGCTAAATTTACTACCCGTTGATTAATGTAGAAAAAAGTCTGATTCGTTGTTCACAATATTGATTATAGGTATGCTACGTTTGTATTGTCACTGGATATTGTGAAGGAGGTGACATGTGAGTGCTCACTTATGTAATTAGAGCTTATATTCTTTGAGTAAATTGCTTCTTGGCTTAATGGGCATTTGAACACAGGGCCGAGTGGATGAAGCGATTAAATGGCACATACTTTCCGGAGGAGGTATTTATGTTTTTAAATGAAGTACATATATATAGAATCTATTCTATAAAAGAGAGCACCTTTGAACTATATTGCTAATAAAAAGGGGATTCTTCCATTGCATTCTGACCTCTGTTTTGCGTTTATTTGTTATCCATTGCTTGACACTTTGTTTAGATCAATGACGTAGGCATGCAATTCTATTCTACCATCTATTTTCGTTCTTGCCGTAATTTGTGAATGATATCCATGTAGCTGGCATTAAGCCATCTTCCTGAAAAAATCAAATATTATCTCGGTATTTGAACTTGAGATTATAGCTACCTCAAAAGTTTTTGTTAATAATGATCATATTTTGTAAACTACATCTTAAGTTATTTATGCACCATACTGTTATTGATGTATATACCTCAAAGAATATCAACGCCGAAAGCCACCATGTGATGTTACATTTCAGTAGCCTGATGATAACTTGGCCAATCATGCGATGGAGGCTATCCAGTTGTTTGTTGAGATGAGTGGAGCATGGTTTGTTCCAGACGAGCTGACAATAGTGAGCATCGTGTCTGGGTGTGGGCGTCTGAGGAATTTTGCATTGGCCAAGCATGTACACAAGTTGACTTGGACAATTAAGTGACCAAATATAGGCAACTTCAAAATGTTGATGATCTCAGATGTTTATTGTAGTGTTATGCATAAAGTATCTATATCTCATAAGTGGCATTGTGATAGATTTTATGAATATTTTTGTTATGTGTATTGGCATATTTCATCATTTCTGCTTCAAATTTTTTAAACCATTAGGATGTAGTATTAAATGATATCGATTGAGCACCCGTGAGTAATTTACTCATGGAGTTTTGATGTAATAGGGTAATTTCATGGATTGACATGTGCTACTCACTACAAGGTTTATCATCTTAGGTTTATAGTTTCAATCAATATGATGCTAGAAAGGACATTATGATGATTGATATCTTACAACTATATGGATAATTTGATTGCAATTGACCTCTGATGCACATTTCTATTCATATAGTGTATGTGTTAATTTTAAACCTTTGTTGCCACATTTAATAACCTTGGTTGGTATCCTTTTTAATGAGTTTTATGATAAATCCCTAGGGCGACCTTTTCCATTTGACGCCCATAATAATTTGATCAAGTCTTCATATTAATCTGCTTTTTGTTTTTTGTTTTAAGTGATGAGTTCAACATATCTAATTATTTCAGATCAGATCAGATTAATTTTAACTGACCACATATAAATACTAAAGTTATCACATATAAATACTTAAGTTGTCAGTTTGACTTAACTAATCAGGTGGTGTCTGGTTAGCTTACGAATAGGTAAGGTAGAACGTATGCCAATATTTGGTATATATAACATCTATATTTGAAGTTTTATATCTTGCAGGGCAAGCCTCTAATAGTTCATAAAACCTTTTGGAAGTTTGATAAGAGCATGAATTACTCATTTTTCTATTGGGACGGGGTTCAAAATGCATTTTGAATTAAAGATGCAGCAGAGAGAATGTGGACAAATGTGCTTCTATTTATTTTTTCAGGTAAGACGTGATTTTCTTTACACTTTTGTTTTCTCAGATATAGTGGATGGATAACTGGAATTTGATGATATTGACCCTTCTAAATGGCCTGGTTTAAAAGGGCAATGTCTGTCGGTATGTTTTATAAGAATTTATTATTCATATTTGCTAAGTATTTAACAAGTTAGTCCAATTATTACTCAATTCAAAGTTAGCTTGGAGTATTTATGCAACATTTTCTTCTTACTAACATTAGCAAAACTAAATAGTTTCCTTATGTTGATTAGGAATTTCCTTTTATTTAACACTACCGAATGCAATTAAGTGTTTAGATACTCCCTTTTTTCTTTCTTTATAGTTTATACTGTTGTTTGTTTTCTCCCACATCTAACTTTTGCTGAACTTTTTTGATTTAGTAACATAATATGGTATATGTTTTTTTCTTCAATTGCATTGTGAAACTTTAATTGGGTTCTACTTACTGCAAATGATATTGTATTTAATGACTTTTGGCTCCGATAATGCCCTCTATATTGTGAGAGGAAACCATGCCCTTGACGATGGAAAGTATTTCATTAAATTACTTTTGTGTCCCATAACCCCTTTTGTACCGTGAAAAGAAACCACCACCTTGAGGTGGTTGAGCCATTGTTTTGACTTCAATTGATGATGTTTTTGAGTGTCCATATGTTTCATTAAAAGATAATAATAAAAGAGAAATAATTGTAACATATTTTAAAGCAATTTATGGTGCCTAAGTATGTTTCACATCATTTGAAGGGTTAAATTTTTTTTGTTTAAAGGTTTTTTCAAAAAAATATTTCCAGGATTTGGCTAAGGAATATCATAAATATAGATTTTGGTTGTTTATAGCTTTTGGGTAGAATATATTCTTTATGATTTGAAGTAGGGAGGATGTGCATCTATCCCAATCTTGAGGCCATGAACAATTAGCGATTTTTGTAGAAGTCCAAATGGTGAATCAAATCCTTGAAGTACAGTGGATGATGGCAGAATAGTTCAAGATCCATCATCTCTTGCATGTTGTCAAACAATCAGGGTCTCTTCCATGAGCTGGCTTTGCTGCTGCTATTCCATGGTAGAGGGGGAGGGCTTTGAAAATTTATGATCACATATTCAGCAAATTTTTGGAAGAGCACACTTTTTAATGTAAGCAAATGTTTCATTACAATTTTTAGAATGTGAAAAGGTCCTTAACATTGCTAGCAATATACTTGGAAACATTGATCCATACAACATATTTATTCCTTCATGTCTAGGTAGTGCTACGTTCTCACAGAACAAACTATTTAATAGATTACATGTAAGTATTTGCATAATCAGAGATCAAACTATGAGATCATAAGTGTTTGCCAATTCTATGATATTTGTTTTGCAAATGGTTTGCAAATTTGCATGCTTGAGTCCTTTGCCAATATGCAATGATTAGAAATTAGTCAAAGAAAGATATCATGTAGATAAGAAAGCTGATATTATTGTCATCTTTATAAAGAAGGACAAACAGATGCTGCCCAAAAGTTAAAATAACTTGCTTCTAAATTGTTGTTGCCCCGCCGTATGACTATAAACTTAGCACCCTTGATAAATTATATTCTTATATCATTCCACATCTATAAACATTTATTTGGGAAAATCAATTAATTTTTTTGCTAAATTTTGACAGTCAGTTGGATGAATGGGGGAAAAATACGATCCATGCACTGAGAAGCACTCAATTGTTTATTTCAACTTGCTAGAGGTTCAACAGACAGTTCATGATGATCCAACTTTTGCACCATCAAAGTAGGAAACTTGCAGGTAAAAACTACATGAAACTTTTGTTTCAATTTCCTCATTTAGTTTGTATGCACTTAGCAGGTTACTTCTGTTGTCAACTCAATGCTGGCAACAACTCTTATATTAGCTACCATCTCTTCAATCTAATACATAGAACATTGAGACTTTTTGTAACTTGAATATGCATTCAACATGTTTCACCTTCAAGTCTAGCTGATCTAGAGTTACCATCAACAACATAAACTCCATTGCTGCATATTCTTTCATTGCTTCTTCTAAGAATAGATATTAGGACATTCTGGCTGCCAAGCTTTTTTTTCCGAATTATTTCTATGTAGGAAAACAAGAAAATGGTCCATTACAATCTTTATATTCAAGCATCATCAGACACCGATTAGTTAATGGTTCATACTCATATGAAGTGATTTTCGGCTTTAGTTAGTTTGTTTTCAGTTGCATCGCATATGGATATATTTCCATCTGATTCTCCCACTACTAATAATTAAATAAAATATTATTTGTTGGTTCATTATATTGGCTTTTCGAATACTAATTTTTTGTATAATTATATATCTATTTAGTCAATTGCCCAATATTGCATCATGCCTTTAGTTGGTTAATGGAGCTATGACTAGGAATTAATGCTTCTGTCCATTGTTTGTTACCCATTTTTTGTTAATGGAGCTATGACTATGTTGGTTAATGGAGCTATTTCACATGTTGAGTATCAGAGTATTCTATGAGCTTCGGTGTTGAACTAATGCTTTTGCAGAACATCAATGAGTTTGTTCTAGATATCGTTGGATGCTTTTACAGTTAATGAAAAGTATTTATGGGATATATGACATTTTATTTGCAATGGTTCCATAAGTAGCTCCTCTTTAGACTCTTTGGATATTTATTTTTCTTGAAAGGGGCAACAGTGCATTAACATGCTTATCAATGTGAGTATTTTGATCATGTCAACGAGTCAACCATCCGTAACCACAGTAGCAAGCAAGATGTTTCGGTTTTATGTGCCTGTTTATAAGTGCCTGATTGATACTTCTTAAATATTAATGTGTGTAATTTCAATAGAATTGTTATTTGGCTGTCTCCGTGTAATATGTGACATTTGTGATTGATATGCAAATTGGTGGAGAGTATTGAATGTTGATCGCCAGTTCAGGCATTGGATTCGATGGATTGGAACCTTGCGCAAAATCAGCACGATCACCATCTTTGCTAGCATCACTGACGCCTCCGAGCTCAAGTGACCAACTTGGTATCTCAAATCACACCCTCCTTTCTTAAATTGTTAATTGTTAATTTTTTTGGAACAAGTTAAAGATGTAAATTTTATTACATTCAGATGCTTTTCCCTTTTCAATGATGTTTATTTTGGTGGTATTTTTCCTATGTTGGGTCTTAGGACCTGTTGGATTCAAAGGGGCAGAAGCTCTTACTTGAATAATCTTCATGGGAGAGAAACAGGGAAAGATGACCGCATGATAATTGTTTGTTTCAAATTAATATCTGATCTCTGGTTAAATTTTAGAAAAGTTTTTGTTGTCCCTTTTGTTATTATGTATGTTTTAAATTGTTAATTTTGGTCAAATAATTGATTTTGCTGAGTTTGTTAGATACTGTTAAACTTCCATATCATTAGTTTATAATAATTGTCATTTTTTGGCATCTAAGAAAATCCTATTGAGTACGCTGTGTTATTTCACATGTTGAGTATCAGTGTGTTTTATGAGCCTCTGTGCTATTTTTGGGCATCTCAGCATATCCGTCCTCACCCTTCCAAACAATCAAAACATGTGTGGGAGTTTAGTCCAGGTTCTTCTAAGTAGGCTAATGCTTCTGATCATTATCCATATTCCATTACATTCTGTAACGTGTTGTACCCATGAAAACATTATCAAGTAGCCTATGATCATTCTGATAGATGGATCCATCCTGAACACTTAACCACAAGCATGATGAGCACTACAGTCATAGCAAAAAAAATTGATCTTAAAACATCCGGGTGAACACTAACAAATATTTGAGCAATCACAAATAAAAAACATTGATCTAAATGCTCCAGGAAAACTAAAATTTGAAGGAACTCATTCTTAATGGAATTAAATTCTGGGGGGGAACTAAAATTTTTGTGCTGAACTAATAACAATTATTGAGTTCAAATTATTACTGTTTGTTTAAAATTAGGGGATCCAAGTTTTTGAGGATGAATACTTTAAAAGAACGGGTGAACTAACTTTTGGGATGACGAAAATTTTTGGTTGAACTAAATAACAATAATTGTGCTTTGAGTATTGTTGTTCGTTGAAAATTAGGGGATCTAAGATTTTGAGGGGGGCAATATATTAAATGAAGCTTGCCTGAATCTTGAGGGAAATTTTTTGTGGAGGAACTACAATTATTGGGGGAACAACATTCTCTGGTGAGAACTAAATTAAGGGGACCTAAAATTTTTGGGGAATTAAGTAACAATTATTGTGCTTTACTTATTGTTGTTTGTCCAAAATTAGGAGATCTAAGATTTTAAGGTGAAATATTTTATATGAACCGTGCCTTTTAGCTTTGTTTTTGTCGGATGTTTTGTTCCATTTAGCTTTGTTTTTCAAATGTTAGTTCTCGGTTTACAAACTTTGAAGATAAAGTTGGAAATTTGAAGTAGAATCCTTAAACAAACTACTCTGACTGAATGCAATATTAGCATCAAGTTAACTGCTCAGCATCAAGTTAAAGGTACCATATTTTGGTTGATTATGATTGCCCAGTGATGATTCACACACTAGCACCCCCCCACCCCACCCCCCCCCCCCCCCCACCCCCCGCGAGAAGAAAGAAACATACTTGAAATATGTTACAAAAAGGAGAAGAAAAAAAGCTCAGCCATAATTATACTAGCCATTCTTAAGTTGTTTAATTCCAAGGGGTTATAAGAGAGATACTGTTAGAGTTTTTTGGATTTTACCATTGTCATATATGTACATATCAATCAAACTAATAGACAGTAATATAATGAATTATGGGTATTCACTGAACCATTTGGATTATTAGCTCATATTGTTTACATCATCAAGAATCGGATGAACTCTCGCTTTTTCATACAAGAGTGAATGTGTCACTCTTTTTAACTTCTTTAGGAGGAACTAAATCTGGAGGTAATCAAACTTTTGGATGGAACTTTTGGGGGAACTAAATCTGGTTGGAATTAATTTTTGGGGTGAACTAAAATTTTTGAGGGGAACTAAATTCTCTTTGGAAACTTAATTTTAGGGGAAACTAAAATTTTTGGAAAGTGAAAATTAGCAGGTAAAACCCTAAAATTTTGGAGCAGAACTAAATTTGGAGTGTACTAAATTTTGGGGGGAACACAGATTTTTGGGAAGAACTAAATTCCTTGGAATGAGTTAAATTTTCGGGGGAACTAAGATTTTGAGGGAGGAATATCTTAAATGAACCGTGCCCTCGGGCACGGGTTATTCGCTAGTATATATATAAGCAGCAAGCAATCTCCATTCAAATGATTCATACAGCAGGAGCATGATGTTGGAACAGCCGTATCAATGTTTGAACAAGATAGGGTATTGTTCGAACAGTGTGGATTGTGTTTAACAGATAATGATAATAAATATGTAGAGAGAAATATAATGAGCACTATAAGAAATTAGGTAAACCAACCACAATATGTAGTTTTGATGGTTCCACTTAGTACAAGTGTATGTCCATTGCATATGCATTCCCAACATATAGTTCTCGCTTATAATCATATACAATTACAAGGAGATGATTTCTTCACCTAATATATGTGGATTTCCCACTAGTGACACTATCTAACACTCAACGTTCTAACAATCGCAAGCTATGGGATGTAGAAGACAAACTGTTTCAAACATTAGTTGTTCTCTTATAATAAATGAGCATTTTAATGTACCGCAAATCTCATTAAATGAATACTCAAATCCTATAATGTGTCATCAGTTACAAATCAATATGTAAGTATGAGTGAATGGCATAAGACAAGAATCAAGTACATATATTTTTATGCGCCAGCGGATGATCGTCGGAGATCGTATGGTGAAGAACGAGCAATCAAACAAATAGAGCACTATAAAAGATATCAACTTTAGGCCGTTAGCCAACCAAGGGAACACCAATGAGCTTTATTATGAAAGAAAAGAACAAATACAAATCTTCATCCTTCACATCAAAGAAGAAGCACACAATGATCTCTCCAAAGGCTGTCAACAGTCTCTCAAAGTTGGCTCTCACAAATGGTGGCTCAAAGTTCTCTATATATGTTTTACATGAAACCCTCATCAAAAACACCATATATATATATATATGGCAATCTTCGGGTGCGAAAAATCCCGTGCGAAAGCCGTGCGAAAACTTTTTTTTTATTTTTTTGAAATTTTTTTTCCAAAAATTCTTTTTTTGATGTTTAATCCATACAATTATATACCCCAGGGAAAATAATGGGTGAACCCGTTGGGCATTAGAGCACCCATCCACCCGTTACAAATTTAACGGTCTCAAAACGTGCGAATTTGATGAAATGGCTTGATCGAAGGCCAAATGATATTATTTCTCAAACATTATTTTTTTAGGGGGGTATAACAACATATAATGAGGGTAGAAAAAAAAATTTTTGAAAAAAAAATTTCAAAAAAAAGATAAAAACATTTTCGCACGGTGCGAAATGTTCTCATTTGAAAATTTTCATATATATATATATATATATATATATATATATATATATATATATATATATATATATATATATATATATATATATATATATATATATATATATATATATATAGTCCTAGGGTTCAATAGGTGGCATCATCGAAGAGGGATTCCCAACAGATACAAATACCGACTTTAACAAAATTCCAATACAATCGCAATGTTACTACAAATAGGACGAGGTGTATTATAGTAGGCCCCCTCCATGCTGCCAAGCTTCCTACTGAAGTCTGAGCAAATGAAGTGGCGAGCGGAGCTATCCAAGCTTCCTGAAGCTTGGATTATAAAGCTGCCAACTAATGAGCCGTCGATCCTCTGAACCGAGAATCCAATGCACTGTCAAAGTCCAATTTCTCGGCTTCCTCGTATCTGACTTGTGTAGAGTTAGATAGGTCAGATCCGAGCACATCCGAGCTAGCTCCGCATAAGATAGCTCAGCTACCAAACCAATACTTTCTTCAGCGTCTCAATCGAGCCAACTTTCATAAATCTCCACCTTGGCAAGATTTAGGCCTTCGTCACACAGCTGACCTTCAATGCACCACCTTGGTAGAGTCACATCTGGTGTTTCCCCAATTTTTCTCTGAGGAGCCCAATGCCCCCACCGAGGCTCAACTGGCTCCACCGGGGCCCAACTGGCTCCACCGAGCCTCAATGTCCCCAACTGGGGGCCACCTTTACATAATCTCAGAACCACATTAAGCAAGTCCAAGAAGTGCTTAAACTAGGCTCCCGATACAACCTTAGTCAACATGTCTGCATGGTTGTCATCTATTCTGATCTTCAACAAATTGATGTCATCGTCTTCTTCTCTCACATAGTCTCAGACAAAGTGGTACCTTACGTCGATATACTTGGTGTGAGCCTGGAAAAACTGATTCTTAGCCAAGTGCACTGCACTCTAGCTATCACAATAGATATCACACTTCTTCTGGTAGACTCCCAGATCATCCATCAAGCCCATCAGTCATATCATCTCTTTCACTGGTTAAGTCAATGCCATGTATTCTATCTCCGTAGTAGACAGGGCCACCGTAGACTGAAGTATACTCCGCCAACAAATTGGAGTTACTGACAGGGTGAAGATGTAGCCTGTCATGGACCTCCTCCCATCCATGTCACCTGCAAAGTTGGAATCAACATAGCCTACATCTTACGGACCTTCTCCTTGGCTATAAGTCAATCTAACTTCAATGGTGCCCTTTATGTATCTAAGTATCCATTGAATAACTAGTTACTATACTTTTCCCAGGTTGTGCATGTATCTACTCAACATGCTGACTGCATGTGATAGGTCGAGTAAGGTACATACCATAGCATACATCAAGGCCCCTACCGCATTGGAAAACGGTACGCTATCCATGAGCTTATTCTCTTCTTCATTCTTCAGGCAATGATTTGAAGTGAGGTGCTAGTGAAGTAACTACGAGCTTCATACTTTCACAACCAAATCTTTGTATCACAGACTTCAAATAGACACGTTGTGAAAGATGAACTTTACCTCCACGTTGATCTCTTGTTATCTCTATCCCAAGAATTCTCTGTGCTTTTCCTAGATCCTTCTTCTCAAATGCACGACTTAGCTCAGACCTCAGTCTCCGTATATCTGCTTTATTTTATGAAGCGATGATCATATCATCGACAAAAAGCAATAGATAGATGAAGGACCCATAATCCAATCTTCAAAAGAACACGCAATGATTATAGGGGCTATGAACATACCCTTGATCATTCGTCATGAAGTGTTCGAAGTGCTTGTACCACTGTCTAGGTGACTACTTCAGCCCACAAAGCGACTTCTTTGGCCTACATGCTAGCTCATCGTCACTCTCATAGCCATCGGGCTGAGCCAAATAGATCTCCTTCTAAAGCTCTCCATGCAAGAATACCATCTTGCCATCTAGTTGCACCAGCTCATGGTCGAGTTGTGCCATTAATGCCAATAGGATCTGAATTGAGCAGTGCTTCACCACTAGAGAGAAGAATTCATTGTAGTCTATGCCTTCCCTCTGTGCATAACCCTTCGCTACAAGGCGAGTGTTGTAGCGAACTTCTCCAGCTTCGGCTCTGTCTTTCTTGGTGTAGACCCACTAACACCCAATTGCCTTCTTACCTTCTAGAAGCTCTACCAAATTTAATGTCTCGTTCTTCATCAACGATTCCCTCGCCTCATCCATCGCTTTCCTCCACCTGTCTGGGTCTTCAGAATGCTCTACCTCTCTGAAAGAAGTGGGTATATCAATACTTACATCGGGAAAAGTGAACGAAACCTTATCTTTGTACCGTGCATCTCTTCGTATTTCTTGTCTCGGCCTCGATACTACAATAGAATCCTTTGACTGAGCAATCTGTGGAGCTGAGATATGTCAACCATCCGAGTTTGAACACCAACATCGCCAGCATCTGTCTGGAATATATCGTCTACATCCTCTATTGTAGGTCAGCTTGAGTCAGTAACCAAGCTATCTGGAAACTTAGACACTTCCAAGTAGACCTTCTTCATCTGTGTCTGTTCGGTCTCCACCATCAATTCATGCTCTTTCTTCAGTAACGCTAACACATCAAACGTTACATCTCTGCTTACAATCACCTTCCTTTGTGTCAGACACCACAGCATGTATCCTTTGACACCATTGCTAACTCCTAAGAAGATGGCTTTATTGGCTCTAGCATCGAGCTCGTCCTCCTTCATAGCATAGTAGCTCGAACAGCCCCAAATCTGCAGAGACTCATCATCGGAAATTGGCTTTCCCGACCAAACCACCAAAGGAGATATTCCTTCTACTACAGTAGATGGTAGTCGATTGACCAAATAGGTCACATACGCCAGGGATTCTGCCCAAAACTCCTTTGACAGGTCGGTAGTAGACAACATGCATCGGACTTTCTCCAGTGAAGTCTGATTCATCCTTTCAACTATGTCATTCTGATGCAGCATACCATTGAACGATGAAGTTCTTATGAATCCCCTCTGATCTATAGAACTTCTAGAAGAGGTCCAACCTATACTCTCCACCATTGTCACTTAAGAGCCGCCTGACTTTCCGACCAATTTAACTCTCAACCAGCTTCTTCCACTCTATGAAAGTGTTTAGAACTTGATCTTTTGACTTCAGAGGAAACACCCAAACCATATACGAGAAATCATCAATAAATGATACAAAGTAGTGTTTACCTCCTAATGAGGCCGACCTACTCGGCCCCCATTCGTCGGTATGAACACAGCTAAGCACTCTCTTTGTACTATGGATGGCTGTTTCGAAAGAATCTCATGTCTTTTTTCCGAAGATATATGGCTCGCGGAACTCGATCTTCCCTATCTTGGCCCCTCTCAGACGATCTCCTTCGATCAGCTTCTGCAAGGCTTTCTCACCATCAAGACCTAGACGCATGTGCCAAAGAAGTAAGTCGTCTCAGTCAGCCTCACGTGTCAGAGCTGTTGTCCCATTCATGACTGAACCATCCAAGTAATAGAGGTTGCCTTTATGCTCCCCCTTCATCACGATCATAGCTCCTCTGGTCATTCTCAGAGCACCATTCTCCCTCATCACTCGGCATCCTTTGGCTTCGAGTGAGCCGAGCGATATGAGGTTACGCTTTACGTCGGTAACAAAGCATCCCTCGTTGATGTCTCTTGCAACATCATCACCCATATTTATCCAAACTATCCTTATGCTCGAAGTGCTGCAAGCTCGATCATTGCCAAATAGGACCATACTCTTACCCTTATCACGGAAACTGCTAAAGTACTCTCTATGTGGCATTATATGGAAATAGATGCATGAGTGGAGCACCCAACCATCTGACGTCACACCTCCAAAGCACCGAACAATACCCATTCCTCGACCTTAACGTCCTTAGAATGTTGGATGTTGCGTCGTGCTTCTTCTTCGCTCTCGGACAATCTCTGACCCAATGTCATCTTTCTTTGTAGAAAGCATGTTGGTCCTTTGTCAAGTCTTTGCGAAGAGGTCATTTACTCTTGTCACGGGACTTGGATCGGAAATACCCCTTTGGAGCTTCACCCTTCTCATTACTATGATCTCTTACTACCGTAAGAGCATTGTTAGCTCGACTTCTCGTGTCCTCATAGTTCTTTCTGAACTCATTACTCGTAAGAGTGTTGGACACTTCTTCAAACATGATCGAGTCATTACCGTAAGTAAGAACCAACAACAAGTATGCATACTTAATGGGTAGAGAGTTGAGAAGAATCATGCTTTGTTTTCATCGTCGACCTTAACGTCGACTTCTAGGTCAGTTAGAAGCTTGTTCTAGTAGTTGAAATGTTCCTCGATAGAAACACCCTCCTCGAGCTTCAGACCGAAAAGCTTCTTCTACAAATGCAGTTGGTTTTGGATGTTCTTCTTTATGTACTTGTCACCTAGCTCCTTCCAAAATTTCTTCATATTTGTCTCCTCTATGAACAGGTATTTCTTCTCCTTTGTCAGATACACTCGGATCGTTCCACATGCATTTCGATTTAGAGTTCTCCATTTTAAATCAAACATGCTCGTTGGCTTCTCTTCGAATGCAATATCTTGACTAAGTTGGTTCAAGACATCCAAGACTTTGCACCTCCACATACCGAAGTTGATCTTTCCATTAAACTTCTCAATTTTGAACTTCGTGTTAGACACAATAGTCCGAGCCGCTGGAGCATGCCCTCCGAAATTTGACGCCTTTGAAAACCTGTCATCGCCACTATTGATCATCTTCGCCTCGTACGTTGGTCTCCAAGACCATGGCTCCAATACCAGTTTATTTTGTGACAGAGGATGATCATCGAAGATCGGATGGTGAAGAACAAGCAACCAAACAAATAAAGCACTATGAAAGATATCAACTTTAGGCCATTGGCCGACCATGGGAACACCAATGAGCTTTATTACGAAAGAAAAGAATGAATACAAATATTCTCTCTTCACAATGAAGACGAAGCAGACAATGATCTCTTCAAATGCTCTCAGCAATCTCTCTGTGTTGGCTCTCACAAATGGCAGCTCAAAGTTCTCTTTATGTGTTCCACACCAAACCCTCATCTAAAACACCCTATATATAGCCATATGGTTCAATAGTGTAAGGATCGTCTTACCCTTGCAATACTAACAACACACTATAGGGGGTGAATAGTGTAATGGCATAAATTGCATATTAAAAAATTGAACTTGCAAATGCGGAATTATAAATGCAAGAGGAATTTAAAAACCACAAGAATCCAAACACAAACACAAGATATTACCCTGGTTCCCCAAGGGTAGCACACTCATACAGGTCCACACACTCTACCTATATACATGCTCCACAACGATATCACAAAAACCAATGGGCCCACTACTAAACTAGAGTTAACACAGGCAACGACAAGCTCTAATATCCAAACAATAGAAAGGAAACCGAAACCAAAAGCGTAACGAAACAAGATCGGAAAGAACGAGTTCAGATAAGGTGAGGATAAGGAGATAGCTAGTTGGGTGGGACAAAAATATTGCTCTAAATAATTAAATAAATGAAAGAAAGATACATGTAAAATATGGTATCATATATTCTTATGAAAAATATGTAGAAATGGCGTAAAATTTTACAACTCGGAAAAGGTTAGACGAAGAAATAAAGAGTAGGGTGAGGTAGTGATTGTTTTGCAAATGTAAATAGATTTATACAAAGATATTTTTTTTGAAGTAACATAGAACTGATATATATACAAAAAAAATTTGAAGTTCTATTTAGCTTAGAATAATATTCTGAAAGTACGTACGGTAAGTGGTTAAAATAAATGTCGTAGTTTAGAAAAAAGAATAATATATATATTGAATTATCAAAATGGTAACAAGGTTTTAAAACTGAAATACAAAAGATACCAATTAGAAATAATTACGAGATAATAACTTAAAAATTACGACCAAGAAGGATTCAAAATCGAAGAAGGAATTTTCAACTCAACCGAAAAGCGAGAACTTTAAATATATAATTAGGAGTTTTCAAAGAAGTTAAACTAAGCGAAGAATTTAATAAGGAACTTCGAAAATGCTTTTATAGGAAACAGAATTTGCAATAGGGGGAGATTCGAAGAATTAACGATAATCTTCATGAAGCGATCACGTGAATCGAGGGCAAGGAACATGATCGCATGATGAATACGCCTAAGATATGATTCATGAAAGCTACGATGGAAATCTACGGTCGATAACACATAAGTGTAATGATTGGGAAGATACTAGAAATCAGAGGTTCTAATTATCGGGCCGTCTAAAGATCAGGAGAACTTAGCACTAAGACTTCTTAATGAACTAGACTGTAATAGAAATCTTAGAGAAAGGTCCTAAGAGAATCAAGACTACGTTCTGCTGAGCCCGAAATTGATGGACCCGAGCGAACGACTAAAAGAAAGACTCTAGAAATCTAACATGGCCAGAGCCGGATGAGAGGCTACTAGGGTATCCTAAGACGAGTAAGACTAAATATTAACCAAGGCGCCTGACTATCAAAGCTGTACATCTATCTAAGTCGTACTACCATCTAAGACAAGGAAAACCTAATTTAGACTTGTACATGTTAAACTGGATATTAAATGAATGCGGTACTCTTATTGTTCCGAAATTTTGAATGACCTGCATGGGCCACCACTAAAACATGTCACGCCCCGCTTCCCAAAACGACGGAAGCGAGACGTGACTAAGGTCCGCATGGGACGGGCTGTGAAGCCCAGACCCAATAAGCGTCTGTAGGGATACCATGAAGTTACCGGTTCTTGCATATAAAAGTTTTGAACAATGAAATAAGAGTACACGAAAGGAAACTGCATTCATTAATATATAAGATAATATCCAGCGATACATAACAAGTCTAAAAAGAAGCCCAGCATGGCTATAACTACTAAAAAGGAAACTAATGGTGTGAAGCACCCAACCTAAGCAGAAAGTAAAGTGGTGCAGTGCACCCAATTAGAAAGTAGTAACCTCTGTAAGACAGCCACTGAAAGGAGCTCTATGTCTGGTCCTCGTCGGGAAAGTACTCCGGGTCGACGTCCTCCGGCTCCAAGTCCTCAGGTAGCTCTGGCTCGTCCTCTACTCTGGCTCAACACCTGACGAACAACACCAAAGAGAAAAGGAGCTGTATATCAGGTAAAGTCTACAAGGTAAGGTTAGACTCTACTGCAAGTGTGCAACAATTTACTAAAAACGTTTTACTAGTTGATTACATGCAGTTGTGATGACATGGATCACTCTCTCTGGGAGAGCAGTCGAAACGCCCGGAGGCTTTTTGTAACAGGGATCACTCTCGCGTGGAGAGCATCTGAAACGCCTGTAGGCTTTTTGTAACACATGGATCACTCTCGCGTGGAGAGCATCCGAAACGCCTGTAGGCTTTTTGTAACACAGGGATCACTCTCGCGTGGAGAGCATCTGAAATGCCCATGGGAGAATTAGGGTTTTGAGTTAAAGAATGAGGGGAAAGGGGGAGCATGGTGGTCGGCCATGTAGGGAAGGAAAAGGGAGGAAGAAAATGAAAGATAAAAGAAAAGGGAAGATTAAAGAAAAAGATAGAATCTTCCTTTAAAATATCTCTCTCTAGAAAACTCTTAGGATAAGCATGCAACATGTCAAAAGACCAAAATACCCTCTTGACATCCCACTAATTACAAGTGTGCCATTACTTTAGGTACCGACCACTAGAGTATGAAAGCACAGCAGTTTTAGTCAAAAAGACCGTTTTGCCCCTGACCTTTCTAAAAATTTACAGGGTTTGCCATTGACCCCTTAACCCCTTTCACACCTGCATGGCGCTTCCCACACACATCCATGCACATCCTTGCATGCATACATGCTTCATACACACACACACACACACACATCTAACCCATTCCTATTGTTTTACACTCACGACATCATTTGCACTTCTCCCGCCTTCACATTTCACATTCTCTTCCCTTAATCACGTATTACGGCGTAATCCCCCTTGCACTACATCATATACATCGATATCTTTGTTTATCTCATGCCTACGTATGCACCGTAGATAGAAATACCACGCGTATTCAGTAGAATACACGTAGAGCGCAAAATTGGGCATGACATCCTACCCACCTTAAAATAAAGTCCGTCCTCAGACTTCCTAGGGTGTGATCCTTGCCGAGGTCAGCTAGGTATGATGGTCACACTACCCATGAAGTACAAACAAAAATAAGTATCTACACTACACTTATATTCTCTATATACTTCACTACCATCCATACACATCATCATCGCACATACGTCACAGATACATCCTATTATTCATCTAGTAGCACATCCATAGCACTATAAGCGTCATTACATACACATACGTATATGTTCTACACATAAACATCTTGGCACACATATTCACACATTAACATATACATCACACAGCCCAAATAAGTCTTTATACGTATTATTACACGTATTTAGATCATTGTTTATGTATATATATATATATATATATATATATATATATATATATATATATATATATATATATATATGACATCACACCACGTCCATATCACGATACGTAAGGTATTCATACATGGCACGCTTTCAGATACATCACAATACATTCAAGTATAAACGATTTATATTCTATCTCTTAATATATTTACAGATACGTCCATATCACGATATTATTAAACGATTTATATTCTATCTCTTAATATGAACTATATGATTTATGATGAATTTATTAGTGAAGTGTGTCAATTCTGCATGGGCCACCAAAAACTGTCACGCCCCGTTCCCCAGAATACCCTGCATCTATTTTTTCGAGTTTCGTGAAGAGTGAGGGTGATGAAAGAGAAAAGGAGGGAGAAAGAAGAAACTGTACAAGCAGGACACTACGCACATGCAGGAATAGTACAAGTAAAGCTTCACAATAACAGCAAACGATCTCATGAATACAGAGATCAACAACAACAACAGCATATATATATATATCTAGCAATACATAACTCAGGTACATCACTACACGTACACCATTATTCTCCACTCTCCCAAGACAACTATATCACACCACAAGTCAACTCACCTCAAGTGTTACCCCTGAACCCATCTCCAAGTCACCTCCATCCAAGCTAACCCTGCTACCTGAAAAATAGGGGAAAGCATGTCAATGCGTGCCCCAGTAGGAACCAACTTGGGTTTGGAACTCCGTTTTAAGGTTATCAAGTCACAAGGCAAGCCAGAGAAATAGAACAAGTAACAAAGTGATATAATGAAAATTAAATAGTTAAAACAAGGAAATCATACCTGCGGTCCAATGACGAGTTACTGCAAGAAAAGGTTAGCACGAATAATAATAATAATAATAACAACAACACAAGTATTCAAGCAACACTATTTGATAAGACAAGTACAAGTACCTGTGAGATGAACAGATTCACAAAGACGCAGGCAAGTGAAGGGGTAGTGTTGTTAGCCAAAGGAGTAACATAGCAAATTCTTATTTTATTATTTTATAATTGAATTAATTGGAATTTGGGTAAACTGTGCGATACCAGGTCCTGGACTTCACCCCAAATTTGGGGTGAATATAGCACATGACGCAGTAGACACGGGCACTGTACGCCGGGCCTCTCAGCTCCCCGTCCCTGGCAGGAGTGAGGCTCTACACCCCCTGACACCTCCACTCCCGGTAAAGGCGAGTGGGAAATAAATATGGAAATCCCCTCCACTCCTAGTAAAGGTGAGTGTGTGTAAACTCCACACCTCACATAATCATCTCCCAACTTCACAGTCCAGGCCTCATATCCATAATTTACTCAAATCCCACCTAAAATCCGGGCTTTGCTAACTCACCCTCATTAGAGAGGACTGAGACATTCAAGAGTTTCATTTCATCATTTTAGTAATGAAGAAGTCATGTTGCATGGCATCACATTTCATATTCATATCAACCTGGGTCATACACCGAACTGTCATGCCCTCCATTGTATTCATACCAACCCATCATCATATCACATATAGTACCATGCATGACATGCTCCCAACATTACAAGTTCATATCAAATTCCAATTCATTTCCATATGATTGAGCATTTCTCACATTTCTGACATTTGCCTTCATTCAGGCATTTAATCGAACACTTGACAGGCATCATTCATAACGAAACAACATAATAACATTTACATGTGCCAAGGGCATGAACATTCATTTCACCACACAACCATATTAATAAATAATAATAATGGCCAATTAACCACATTTAATGAATAAGAATAGCACTTAGTGTATTCAACTTGCTGAAATTGCAAGAACAACCATAAAGATCAACATATTTAATCCATTTCTCTTGGGAATTTAACAAAACTTTATAAATGAAAGTTGAATATATAACAGTTATGGATCTACAGATAACATTTCATGCAAAAATATGAACTATATGATTTATAATGAATTTATTAGTGAAGTGTGTCAATTCTGTTTTTCAGACAGATTTTAAGGTTTGTGTTCAAAGCCAATTTTGGGCAGGGACTATGCCACGACAAGTAGCAAGGAGTTGTTCATTCTAGGGGTCCACACGCACGCACACACAGATGGAACCTAGGGTGTCAGTTGTTGTTGTTGTGCTTAGACTTCGTCGTCAAGTATAAGCTGTCAAGGGGGGTCCGGGACGCTATCATTTCACGTTCGGTTCTCTTTAGTTGTACTTTTATAGTGTAAGGAAAGATGGCCTAAACGTGGCCGAAAGTATGCAAGTGAGAAACACTTGCCTGCGGTGGCGGGTGCATCGTCGGTCCGGATCGTCTCGTCGAAGCGGTGCGTCAGCGAGGGTCCGTCTGAAACGAGCCAATGGCAGTGTCAGAATGCATTTTTCATAAATCCTATTATGGTAAGTTTCTAAGTTTGGCGGGACTACCCTAACAGTCAAAAGTCACATCTTTTTGATTCGTTTTGCCTAATCGACGACTATCCTATGTGCACAGATATTCAAGTCCGTTCGTCGATGTCTAAGGTTGGACAATATTTTAAAGGAGCAGAAATGTAAATTTAGTTATCGTTGATGACTTTTAGATTATGTTTTAGATTTGCTACGGTTTGGGTTCTTACTATGAGTTAGGGGACTAACCTTTTCGGTGTTTGATCGTAGAGCGGACGTCGGGTCTGAACGAAGATGGATCTGTATCGTCAGCAACGTCTCGGCCACGGGTAGCATAGCAAGACATGTCTGGACAACGAGGTGGAGGCAAGAATAGTGAGCAAGCGTCGAGATCTCTCCCGTTGCAAGTAGCGCAACGGATCTACACTGTGGCAGCAGCGTCGGGGGAAAACACGCGAGATAGGCAATGCGCATGAACTCCTAAGAACAAAGGGGGCTGCCGAAGATTGAAGGTGGTCGATGGGGGGTTGCACGACCAGGTGGGTGGCTGACCGCGGCTGTGCACGATGGTGGGCGGCCGTGAGAAGGTGGAAGGACAGATTTGCAATACCGGGTCACTGTTTTGGGTCACAGCGAAGATGCAATGATCAGAGGGGGCAAAGGAGACTTGCAGTAGGTAAAGGGGGTTGAGGGAGATCTGATGGTGGTGGAGTGGTCGTCAAAGGTGGCCCGAGGTGGCCGGAAGCTGGCGTTGAACGGCAAGGCGCAGATCTGTCAAAAACAGCCTCTAGGGCTGAGTTTCAAGGGGATTTCGAGGTGGGAGAGATGAGAGAAGAGAGGGAGGAGGGTTGCAGGTGATATAGGGGCTTGAGGGGAGTCGAGTGGAGGTGGAGACAGCCGCCGGAGGTGGCCGGAGGGGCGACGGCGTCGGGTTTTTCCTACGGGCTGTGCAGATCTGGGTTTTCCTGTAGTTTAGGGCTGAGTTTAAGGGATTTTTCAAGGGAGAGAGAAGGGGGAGGAGGGAGAAAGATGGCTGGAGCTAAGGGGGTTGGCCGGAGGTCGTTGGCAGCGAGGAAGAAGAAGAAACACAGGTTGAAAGGGGCCGGCAGCTGGGTTCTTGCGTTTCCTAGGGGTGATGCAGTTTGGTGTGTTTTTAAGATGATGAAGTTTGCTAAAGAGAGTATGAAAGGGGGTATAGTTACGTGGTGACTAAGAGAGAGGGTGGGTGATGGGGTGTGCAAAGTGGGTAAAAGCTAGGTGAGTGTAGCTACAGAAATCCCATTCATGATACGTAAATATTTGATTAAGAATTTGAATTTCAAATGTTGATTAGGCTTAATGGGCTTCGAATTTGATTAGTGGGTTGGGCTAAGCAAACGGTGTCCAAAAATTAAGAAAAAAAATATCTGGATGACCGTGACGACGAGAGGCTCGAGCGTTCAGTGGTCGATCGCACATTGGGTTCACAGAAAACGAACTAAAAATAAAAAGATCCGGCGTCGAAGTCTAAAGTTGCGACGTCTCACCAATCAAAGCTGATTTGTGGGAGAACGACCCGTGAAATGACGTTCACTAAAAATCCGACAAATAACTACTCTTCCATACAATCACAATGACATATCACAACACATATTCCGGATAGAAGAAAGGCCAAAGAAAAATACGCGTACGAAAGAGGAAAGTACGCACAAAAATACGAACGGTCGGAAAGCGGCCGTTACAAAATATGCTTGAGCTCACACACAGACCAGAAATGAATAGATTCAGTCAGGTAACAGGCAAGAGCTATCCTAGTTCTACTTTTCGGACATGATGAATGGTGAGCAAACTAACTAATCGAAAGTAAAGTGTGTCGGATATCAAACACAGTCCCACATCGGCTAGACAATGGGATTTGTGAGGGTATAAATTGGGAATTGATATCTTCATTGGTATAAGGCCTTTTGGAGAGAGCCCAATAACTAAACCATGCGGGCCTTGTGAAGGCCCAAAGTGGACAATATCATACCACTATGGAGATTAGGAATTGAGCTCATATTTAAACCCCCAACAAGTAGTATCAGAGCAAGGCCCCTAACTAAGCCATGTGGAATTGAGCTCTTGAGTAATGGTCTGGACTTCACATAAGGCGTCCGCCTCTGCACAGTGAAGATCTGACTCGATCTCCCTCCTTTGAGAGAAGTCGATGGTTTGATTCCTGCTTTCCGATGTATCAAAAACAGATGTGACTCGATCGAGCAGATGTGTGTCACCTGTTGAAAATGAACTTGACCGATTAATGACAGCTAGACAAGGAGATTTATGTGTATAAAGTGGGAATTGATATCTCTATTGGTATGAGCTCTTTTGAGAAGAGCCCAAGAACTAAACCATGCGGGCCTTGCGAATGCCAAAAGTAGACAATATCATACCAATTTGGAGATAATGAGATAATGAGTTAAGCCCATATTTAAACCTGTTACAGCATTGGGTCCACCCTCAAAGGGAATAGGATTATCCTCATCGGAATAAAGGGGCCCACACGAGAAACGTTGTGGGCCATCAAGACCATAAGACCCGCGTAGAAGCCTGCCCACTTGCCCAGTCAAAGCCAGGCCATATTCTGCTCGTTAAGCTCCCGGACCATAAGGAAATTGTTAGTAATGTGCATATTAATGATGGGGTAAGGGGACAACAGTTATGCCCACTTTTGAGGGGCGATCGTGCCACTATTGTTGCAAGGCCATTATCCACCAACGGCACTGAGTGAACATCTCTAGTTATAAATAGTCTAAACATCGACAGAACAAGGGATCAAGCTCCAGAGGTACTAAATACTAGGTACTCTGACAACTTTCTTTTCTTTGACTTCCACTTATATTTCTTCCTCCATGCCTCCGTGCGACAGCCTATGAAAGACCTCCCTCTAGGTCGATCTAGCTGCCCCGAGCTATTTTGAGTCTCGTACTGACTTAAGCATCTGAAGGGATTTCGGTCGGAACCCAGATCCAACCACCCTAACGATTGTATGTGTTGTAGATAAGTCAATCATCAACCCAACAAACAGCTCAGAGTTAGGTCGGGCTTCATCTCGGTAGCTCGGATCTCACTATCTTAGACCTGGATTCAGTCATCTTCCGGTCACATCCATCAGTTGACGTCGTGCCACGTCACCGAAGGCATCCACGTCAACTCCACCTTATTGTTTGCCGGAGTCATCCATCAACAAAACCCCAACAAAGTGTTGGGTTTGAAAGGGGAGCTCTAAAATTTAAGAATGAAGGTATGGCTTCCATATAGAAGAAGAAAAGGTTATAAACAGAATATCCAAATGATTATAAGATCCACTTAATAATAGTGTACATGCTTAAAAAGAATCCAGGAACATAACAGTTGAAATGCACACATAATAAGTACATAGACGGATCTAGGATTTTCATGCCAGGGGGCCACACTTGATAGCCTAAGTCAAAAATTTTGATTCAAGTGTATCAAGCTAATAAATCTTTAGAATATTGCTAAAAGTTGATTTATGTTACTGAACCCGTAGCCCTGTATTTATAGGAAAACGATTACATAATGGTTGGATACCCTAAATACAAGTGGGCTCCATATTGGCCTACAAAAGCCCATTCATAACACTTTCCCTTATCCATCCATTGTTGTAAGCTTGATATATGAATACGTCAGGATTCATAGAGCTTATCTGATCACGAAAACAGGGATACTTCTGGATCCTATGTTAGGAGGTCTTGTCTCGTTAAAACCTTTGGCTATGGAAAACCTAGTGGGAAAACCCAATAGCTAAGGGAAAAGAGTGCGGGTCTCCTTAACTTGTCCTGATCGGTGGATATCACTAGGGGTGGATATTTCTGGATCCAGAGTTAATGTGGTTGCCTCGTTAAAACCTTTGGATATGGAAAACTCAATGGGAAAAATCAATAGCTAAGGAAAAAAGAGTCCAGCACAACATTAACTCGCACTGTTGTGTACAAGCTTCAATCTTGTAAGTCTCTCAACTGTCTCATCCCAATCCATATTACAAGTTTTCTAAAGGTATAACGAGGTAGTGCTTTAGTAAACAGATCTGCCAGGTTGTTGCAAGACTAAATTTGCTGAATGTCGATTTGTTTGTCTTCTTGTATTTCGTGCGTCTAGAAAAGCTGGGGGAAAATGTGCTTCGTCCTATCACCTTTGGTATAGCCACCTCGTAGTTAAGCTATGCAGGATGCATTGTCTTCGTACATGGTGGTTGGTGGTTGGTTCAAGGTCGCACATCTTCATGCCGATCGTCACCAGGATGTGGTGAATGACTGAACGTAGCCAAAAACATTCTCTGCTAGCTTCATGGGTCGCAATGAGTTCGGAGTGGTTGGATGATGTTGTTGTCGATGTCTGCTTCACAAATCTCAATGAAATGGCTGTTCCACCGTAGGTGAATACAAAACCAGTCTGAAACTTTGCGATGTGGGGATCTGATCTGTATCCTACATCTGCAAAACCAACTAAGTTGGAGGATACGCCTTTCTGGTAGTATGGTCCCAGGTCTACTGACCCTTGGAGGTAACGGAGAAGATACTTCACTTCGTTCCAGTGGCGCTTTGTGTGTACTGAACTGTATCTGGCTCGTAGGTTAACTGCAAACATTATATCGGGACGCGTGCAGTTTGCCAGATAGAGGAGTGCTTCAATGGCGCATAGGTAAGATACTTCAGGACCAAGTATTTCCTCTCCCTTTTCCAGCGGACGGAAGGAGTATTTATCAACATCCAATGATCTGACGACCATCGGTGTATTCAATGGGTGACATTTGACCATTTAGAAATTTTTCAGCAATTTCCTAGTGTAAATGGATTGATGTAACAAGATTCCTTTGCTGAGGTGTTCAATTTGTAAGCCAAGGTAGAATTTGGTTTTGCCAAGGTCTTTAATCTCAAAAGTCTGTGTAAGGCTTTTGGATATTGCAGCTATCTCTTCGGGAGATCCTATAAGATTTAAATCGTCTATGTAGACGGTAATTATTACAAATCATGTTCCCTTTGCTCTTATAAAGATGCAAGGGCAGAATTCATTATTAGCGAATCCTTGTTGCATGAGGAATTCACTGAGTCTATTATATCACATTCTTCCTGATTGTTTTAGGCCGTATAGTGATCTTTGGAGTTTGATAGAATATACATCCCGAGGTCTATCTATCATTTTTGTTGGCAGTTTATAACCGTCCGAAAGTTTCATATAGATATCTTTATCTATGTTACCATATAGGTATGCATTCACAATGTCCATGAGCTGCATATCCAAGCCTTCCATAGCTGTTAAGCTAATTATGAATCGAAAAGTGATCGCATCCATGACCGGAGAGTATGTATCATCATAATCTATTCCTAGTCGTTGGGAAAAGCATTCTGTAACAAGGCGCATTTTGTAGCGTATGATCTGATTATTTTCGTTTCTCTTTCTTACGAATACTCATTTATATCCCACAGGTTTTACACATTTTGGTGTTGGGACTACAGGTCCAAAAACTTTGTGTTTCAAGAGTGAGTCCAGCTCAACTCCTATTGCGTCGTTCCATTTTGGCCAATTCTCTCTGTGTTTACATTCTACTAGAGAGCGTGGATCGATATCATTGTCATATTCAGTGGCGTGATTAGCAATAACGAACGCGAAGTCGTCATCGATAACAGTGCTTTTTCTGTCCAGTGCCTTCCCAGTACGTACATAATTTAATGAAATTTCTCTTATATTTTCCTCTTCTGGAGATTTTAAGAGGGGAGAGATGTCTGGGCTGAGCTCAGCATCCTGTGGTGGTATCGTTATATTTTCTCCAGGAGTTTTCCTCTTTCGAGGGAACTTATCTTTGGAGCCTGGGGGTCGTCCTCTTTTTTGTTGAGGTACGGCCGCTTCTGCTGCATGTGGATTGCATCCATCTTTAGGTATGTCAATCCTAGCTAGCGTGTTTACAACAGGGACGTGTGATCTGACAATATTCTGGTTGTTAGTGAATTTGTCCGGTAGTATGTGAACTGTATTTTGTATTTGGAGGATCTTCATGATCTCACCTTCATATTGATTCGTACGCGGATCAAAGTGGGATAAAGTTTTGGTATCCTATGAAATGGTCTTTGATGCTTCAGGCTTCTTAGAATTTAAGCCTAGTTTGGGAAAGGTGTTTTCGTCAAACTCATAGTCTTCTAAACGTGCCTTAAAAGCATCCCCCGTTAGGGGTTCCATGTATCTAATGATCGATGGTGAGTAAAACCCTATGTAGATACCTAGGAGACATTGAGAACCCATCTTGGTCCTCTGCGGTGGTGCGATGGGAACATAAACTACGCATCCATATGTTCTCAAGTGATAGATATTTGATGGAGATCTATATGCAAGTTGCATCGGAGAATAAGTTTGACTAGCAGATGGTCGTAATCTTATTAGCGATGCAACATGCAAGATTGCATGTCCCCATGCAGTCACAGGCAACTGGGATTGCATTAGCAATGGACGAGTGATCCATTGTAGTCTCTTTATAATAGATTCAGCTAACTCGTTCTAGGTGTGAACATGTACTACAGGATGTTCAACTTCAATGCCAATTGCTTGGCAGTAGTCTAGAAATACTTGTGATGTAAATTCCCCAGTATTATCCAGATGTAATTTCTTAATCCGGTTGTCTGAAAAATGTGCCCGCAACTTGATGATTTGTGCCAGTAGCTTTGCCAAGGCTATGTTGCGGGTGGACAGTAGACACACATATGACCATTTGGAAGATGCGTCTATCAATACCATAAAGCACCGAAATGGGCCACTTGAGGGGGTGAATAGGCCCACAAATGTCTCCACTGGGAGACTCTGAGTCCACTTTAAGTGGAGATGATCTCGTAATCAATTTACCTTTGTAACAAAGGGACAAGAAAAATCATCCTTTTGAAGTAACTTCGGGTTCTTTAAATTAATTCCACGGGACTGGGATATGATGCGGTGCATCATTGCCGATCCGGGGTGTCCGAGTCTATTATGCCAAAGTTGGAATTCTGGTTGATTTTTGCACTTCTGGTGCTAGATTATATTAGCTTCCATTGCTCGAATTGTTTTATGGTAGAGACCCGACGGGAGTCCCTCGAAACGCTCAACGATGGTTTTAGCGTCGTTTTTAAGAGTCGTTACATACAAGTATTCTTTGTCATGTTTGTCCACCATTTCTAGGGGGTATCCGTTTAAACGGATGCCTCTGAAACTTAATAAGTTTCTGTGTGAGCTTGGAGAGAAAAGAGCATCTTTTATTAAGATTTGTGTTTTATTAGGGAGCAAAATGTTTGCTTCCCCTGATCTTTTTATTATACTTGATGGACCGAAAAAAGTGTTTACGATGCCATCGTATTGGTTGATGCTTTGAAAAAAGCAAAAATCTCGAAGGATCGTGTGCGTAGAAGCACTGTCCACTAGGCATTTATTATCCATCTAGAGCAAGAAAGAAAAGTATAGCAATATAAGGCATAAAATAAGCAAATTTTATTTAAAGTCTGAAAATAAACTAACATGATGAAGAGAAACAAACATCTAGAAAGGAAATTGTTTTTCAACTACAATAAATTGCAAAAAAGATAAGGCATCAGTCTAGCAGGTCATTGGTCGAGAAGTCCTCGGCGATCGAATTGGAGCCAGTTCTTTGTTTTCCACCAGGTTTGTCTCAGCAGGCTTCTGGCTGGCTTGGTACAAATCCTGGAGGTGACGTGGAGTACGACAGTTTCTGGACCAGTGTCCAGTCATGCCACATCTGTGGAATTTGTCTTTCCAGTCTTTCTTGGGGACAGATCTGGCCATTGTCTTTCCTCTTCCACACATTTTTCCTCTTTGCCTTTGAATTTACTCTTTTTTTCTGGGAGGAGATATTGTGCGCTTCAGGCGCAGGTGCAGTGCCAGTAGGACGCAAGTTATGGGTGGCCAGCAAGAGGTCTCTGTTCTGTTCTTCCATCAGAAGGCATGAGAGAACTTCCAAGTATTTCGTGAATTTCCGTTCATGAGACTGTTGCATGAGGATAACATCCTTCTCGTGGAAAGATGTAAAGGTTTTCTCCAGTACGCGTTCCTCCGTCACTTTTTCACCACACAACTTCAGGCGTAAGGTGATACTGAATAATGTCGAGTTGTACTTGGCAATGGACTTGAAGTCCTGTAGATGGAGGTTCTCCCATTCATATCGCGCTTGAGGAAGGATAACATCTTTTTGATGTTTGTATCGATCCTCTAGTGCGGCCCATAACTCGTATGAGTCTTCCACTATGAGGTACTCGACCTTCAGGGTCCGATCGATATGGCGTCTGATATAGATAATGTCTTTCGCCTTATCTATATCAGAAACCGTATTGCTAACATCAATGGCATGACTCAAGCCATTTGAGTGCAGATGGAATTTGATATCCAACTGCCAGCTCAAGTAATTCTTGCATGTAGCTTCCAATACGTCGAAGTCGACGCTCGCTATCTTTGACATTTATCTCTAAATCCTACCCGTCGGATCTAGCGAAGTTTGGAGAAGGAAGCCCAATCCGCGTCCTCGCGATTCGTCCATTGGCAGAGGTTCGACTCAGCTGACAAGCGTGCGGATAACGTGTTATGAAGGTGACGGCTACTGAACCAGTAGCCATGTATTTATAGGAAAACAATTACATAATGGGTGGACACCCTAAACACAAGTGGGCTCTATATGAGCCTACAAAAGCTCATTCATAAGGCTTTATGTTTTTTTCTTGGACTCATCAGAGACCAGGAATCAAACCTTTTTACCTCTCACAAAAGAGGGAGGAGTTTATATTTCATTTCACTAGAAAGTGGCTTACAATTGCTTTACCCTTGATATAAACAGGTTGATCAGTTGGTAGATTTGGACTGAACATATGAATGAGTTGTCCTTTAGTTTAAACTATGATTAATGACCCTACTTAGTGCTTTATTGAGACAATATCCTGTTGTAAATTTGTAATAGAATTGTACTTGCTGTCTCCTAAAACTTTCCAACTGATCATTACTTCTCCTAAGAACAGCGAATTTTACAGTTTTACAATTGTTTCCACCACAGTATCGTGTCGATGCTATGAAGTAGTGGATTACGTTTCTAATCTTCACATGGAAACAATAAAGCACTGTATAGGCCCATACCGAAGTGAACCAATGTCGATCCAGTCAAGAACGTCTGCTGGCCTCCCTACCAACGAGCAACTTTTGCTTCCCATATGAAACGTTGAAGGACAGTGTGTGTGTACACAAACCATGCCGTTGTTACCAGCTAACCGTGTTGATGTCCAAAGAAACGAAAATATGTCACATGCATCCTACATTTCATTATATGCACACCAACAAATTTCGACAAAACAATCGCCCGTTCCTCATAGCAGACTGAAACAGGCAATCTCCAGTCATCCAGATCTTACATGCAAACATGATACCAATCACCTTAACCTGTATAAAATATGATCAGCACTGAGATTGCGGCCCCATTTTCCCATTATTGACGCGTTGATCATATATGATATACATGCTAGTTGTCATGGGATTAAAAAGAACGAGGAAGAAGACTATTACACGAACCATAGAGGATAGCTATTAATTTCTGTTGCAGCATCGCCTCCCCTTTAGCAAAGCTTCCCGCTAGTATCAGACATATCAGTAGATCCGCTCCAAACATGCCAATAGATCAACTCAGGACTGTTTGGCTCTGCTGCTTTTCTTGCATTGTCAAGCTCTTGGCTCCATCATTGCGTTATCACACTGGAATGAAACACCGTCGTCCATTCTTTGGTTCGATCATTTTTCATGAGATAGCATATCTTTTGTATCAGTCCAATTTTCCACAAGAAACATGGACAGTGCCTGCGATCGTCGCTATTTTTCATCGCCTCCGCCCATATCCATGATAAAACCCGCTTGTCGGATGGTGGCGCTGCGGCCTATATCCTCCTCCCCTGCCCACACCATCCCAATGCCCACGGCCTGCTGGCCTACTACTGCTCCCAACACTGCTGCTGCTGGCACCTGTTGGAAACCAACTGCTGCCTGGCAATGCAATACCACTCGACTCTTCCTCATCCCTTTCATTATACTCCAATATCCTCTTTTTAATACTCTGCTTCTCCTCCAGCTCTTCAGCCTCCTTCTGCTTTGTGCTCTGAATCAATGAGCAATCCAGTGGAATATACATCTGCTTCGTCTGCTGCTTGTTCCCTTTCTTCACCAACACCTTCACTCTCACCTTGCTGCTTCCCCCACTGCCACTTCCCTCTTCATCGACTGTTTCTTCCCCACTCTCTCCCTCCACAGCCCTGGAATCCTTGGTAGACCCCTCAAACAAGTTCATTGGAATCATCATGTTGAGAGTAGGCCGAGCACGCAAGTCCAGTTTTCGGGAGTCTATGCTCTCCTGCAATAGAGCCCGGAGCTCACGATCAAAGTCTTCTTCTTCCCTTGGATCAACATCAACTACCTTTTGGCGGACCTGGACATTGTCATCCTCATCAGAACCAGCAGCAGCTCCACTGTCATCCTCATCATCACCATCTGACCCATCATTGGACTTGTCATCAGATAGCAGCTCTTCCTCATCCTCACGACCCTCAGGGTCAATGCTTCCGGTATCAGAGTAGCTCTCACTGTCGGCGGCTTCATCATGGCCTCCCCCATTCTCCTCAACTCCATTTGTTGCACTTCTTCCGTTAGATGTGCCAGCTATAGAACGAGAGGTGGTGTGTGACGATGGCTTCTGAGATTCACTGTCAGAATGCTTGTCACTGCCTATCTTATCAGTCAAAGCAGTGCGCTCATGTTCCTCAAGCTCAATCAATGCAGCATTAACTTCCTCAATGGATGAGTAGCGTGTCATTTTTGGTCTCAACTCAGCAAACATATCCTGCAAGAATGTTAAATGATGAACTGGTCAATAAGGCAACCAACAAATTTCAACTGATCAGAATGGCATGGAAAGCAAATCACAAAGAAGAAAACCAGAAACATCAGTTTTTTTAAAAAGTCCAAACTGGTTATTACATTGAAACTTGATCCGGTGCATTCAGTGACATTTCCAAACACTAGCAATAAAAGTCCAGTGTCAGCTATCTGTAATCCAGACTGAAAATAAAATCAAACATGTAACGATGTAATCCAAACAAGGCAGAAGTAATAAAGGCAAAGTGCCAGAGCTTTTGAACTTCCTTAGCCACTTTTGTCTACCGAGGTCACATTCTTTTTTATTTTTGCTTTTTTTAAAGGTTTTTTTGGCCAGGGGGGTGTTCCAATGAACTTTTCATGAGTCGGGAATATGGAAAGATTTCAACATTGTCTACCTCTGCTATAGCCATCATGCACAAATTGTAATTCTTATTTAATGCCATCATTCAATTCTGCATCGGATTAGGAACCACTGATCCAATAAACTGTTTTGGGTTTCCATGAATCTAAGAAATATAATAATTGTAACCATTTGGAATGCATCAGAACCTAGCGACCTAGTAGAAGAAGACCTAGAAGAAGAACACGAGAAAGCAGATGTTTGTTTTATGGCTCATGATAACAAGATAATCCATAATAATGATAGTATTAGCATAAAAGAGATTGGCGATACACATCTTGAACTTGATGATACCTTTACGTTATTCACTAAGAGTTTAAAAATATGAAAAGGAAACATGCATCATGTGAGAAAATTCTTGATCCTACTACTTTGAACCATGATATCATCATCAAACTTGACTTACAACAGTCTACAATTGATGACCTGGAATGAAAAACAACGATCTTGGAAAGAAACTTGAGATTATTCAAGGAAAGTAATCTTGTAAACGTCATTATGCTCATATGCATCCACTTCCCATATCCACAAACCACAAGCTTAACAGGCCTCATGGTTAACACTCATGAGCATAGTTATGCACAGTATACACCATATCGATAGCACCATGTTTCACATCAAGTTTCAAGCAAACATCATGCTACACATACACATCATATTCCACAGCATGTCATGTGATATCAGCATCATCTTAGATATACTGCTAGGTGGAATTACAATTATTTAGGAGATCAATTAATTACAGTTATTTTGACAAGAAATTTATCTATATATTGTGTGTACATATTGTACAAAACACGAACACATCAGTAAATTTTTGTAATAATCTCGATGTCTATTCTCACTTGAAGTAGGTACCAAAATATGATACTCCATCAATGATCTAAGAAAATATGTGTATCTAAGGAAACCTAACTTTTATGAGGTAGATGTATTTTTCTCAAGATGTAGGAACAAACGGTAGCTTCATATTATGTGCTCTCACAACATGCCTGAAAATTCTTGTAAAGGCCCAAAGCCCGGCCCACTCCCCTTTTAATAAACCCCCACCCACTTCCCTTTTCTCTCTCCCACTCTCTCATTCTCTCGCGTCAAAGCCCAGCAGAAACCCCCCCCCCCCACGACCCCGTGCCCTCTCTCTCGCGGCGACCCCCCCCCCCCCCCCGATTTTCTCTCCCCCTCTCTCGTTCTCTTTTCGACCCGAGCCCAGGCGAGTTTCTCGACTCGTTCCCCTCGCACGAATAGGGACGGCGGCCATTACTTAGGGTTTTCGGAACCCTATCCATCTTCAACCGCCCGATCTTCTCGTGGGTATATCCCGGTGATTTCGGAGCCACGATTCACGCACGATAAGATCTCTTCCCTTTTCTCTCTCTTCTCTCCTTATATGAATGGATCTACTAGGGTTCTTTTTGCATGCGAAAATTATATTTTTCCACTTCAAAAGTTCTCGATTGCTGCTTTGGAATACTTCGGTTTTGGCTCTGGAAGCTCGGATCTTGCTTCTGGGCTCCCGGTTTTGTTCTGTTGTTTTCAGATCTGCCTCTAGGCTCTCGGTTTTGCACTGTTGGCTTCGGATCTTTATTATACTTTCGCAATCTTCGATTTCAGGTAGATTTTGAACCCTAAGCCTTTAATTATTTATTCCGAGAATGAAGATGATGATTCATGTAAGGATTCTTAGAGAGGAAACTCCTCTGTGAATGTTTTTGGCACCTAGGTTAGATTTACGGCATTATGGCCGTTGCTCCTTACTCTCGTTAGGCCCTTGCGTAGAATTGTATGTTGTGGTCGGCCGCCGAGGTGGAAAGCACGGTTTAGGTTTGTTTACGCTGACTGTACTATTTCAGCCCTTTTTGATGATATGCTTAACTTAGACATTGATGTCCCTTAGGCTGTTGTTCTTTCCTATGTTAAGTTCAGTATAAACCTGTTCTGTAAATGACAATTTTCAGCTCCTTTATACATTCAGTTAATGATGATAAAGAAAACTTCAGTTTAGTTCTGTAAATTTCAATTTAGTTCTTTTTTTTTAATTTTCAGTTATTCTTTGTAAAACAATTTTTCAGCCTTTCTCTTTACAGATCAATTTTTCAGACTTTCCGTTACAAACCAATTTCTATTTTTTTTTCTTTCCTTTTATAAATAGATTTCTAGTTTCCTTAATAAATTGATTTCAGTTCCTTTTTTTTATAAATCCAGTTTCAGTTTCTTATCAATGAAGTTTCAGTTTTCCTTTTTATAAATCCAGTTTCAGTTTCTTATAAATGAAATTTCAGTTCCTTTTTATAACTCAAGTTTTATTTTCCCTTACAAAATTCAGTTTTTGTTCCTCGTATAAGTTTATCTTAAAAGCTGGGAATCTGTACCTCCTTTATCACAACAAATTTGAGCCAGATCAGTAGCTTTTCAAACAAATCCGGAACCGAGCAACCCCTCTAGGCAGGTAGACCACAACCCCCTAAAGGTGCCAACATGAATCTGATTCATTCCTAGTTTTACTTTATTCTTCCAATTACTCTTTCATATATATTGCATTTCTTCTTGCTACTCTGCCTTTTACTTTTCGCCATTTAACTATGTGCGTTACAAGTGTTTTTGGTAATTATTGGACATGCATATCTAATTGCCAATTTCACTAAATTGTATATTTAGGAGTTATGCAACGAAATTATATGACAATATTGGAACGCCTGATTTTCTCCCTCCAAACATGACAACTTGGACATAGAGTTTGCATAGCTATCTAAATATATAATTTAGAGAACAATTTCGAGAACAAGACACTTGACACCCTAATACTAGAACAACTACACATGACAACACGGGTATGGGGTAACTTATAAATTGAGAGGGTGCGGGAGCGATTGAAGCCATGCTTATGGCCCCTATCTGGGAGGATTTCCTTTATGGATCCTGAGTTCTCGGTACAGTTTGTCCCTATACTCGGCCCGGGGTAGCACCCCGCGGTCCAAGGTGGACTTCACGTTGCACATCGTGCCTTCCTTATATAAGTCACAACACAACAACATTCCTTTTTGGTTAAAAGTTCCTTTCCTTAATGCTACCCAAATCATGACAGGTCAGTAACTTTTCTTTTACAGTTTTCGGTACCTTTCTAAACTCCTGCAAAATAATTAATTAAATGTTTTAATACGGTTTGCAATCTACTTTATTAATGGTGGTTCAATTCCATCAGGTAATACTCAGCTCGAAGAGGAGGCCCCACGGTACGAGGAGTCTGATTTTCTTGTTGAGAACGCAGATTTCTGAGCTTCTGTGTCATCAGGAGAGTTAGTTTTCTCTTAGTCGTTTTCTTTTCAGTATTGTTTTAGTTGAGCTGTAGTGTATCTTTATGCCTAGACATTGTAATTCCATTTGAAGGTTTAATAAAAGAGTATCTCATTTATCTTTGTCCTTATTATTTCCTGTTTAAACTATATTGACTTCACTGGTACATGCAAGACCTGCAAAACTATTAAGAGTGTAACGGCTCCCGCTTCTGGGGCGTTACAAGTGGTGGCCCATGCAGGTCCGCGCAACCACCTCGTGAACAGTATAGGATAAACAGGAAATATTTATAAGATACTCGAATTATTAAACTGACAACCATCCTTGAATTACAGAATGTCGAAGGTGTATAACCGGCGTACACGTACCACCGTTGGATCGAATCCTGATATTGTCAACACAGAGATGGAGATGAACGGGAATGAAAACCATATCCCCAAAAATGAGGACCCCGCCAACATTATCAATCCTGAAGCTGGCCTCAATGGAAACGGTGCTAGCAATGATGGCAGTGCTGATACTGAACAACCTCCGATGGTGCACCAGATATCTGATCGAGCACTGCGAGAAATGGTTCAAGCCATACGACAGGAAGCCATGCGGCAGGAACCTGTGCGACAGGAATCAAAGCGAGAAGGAGGGGTACAAGAGTTCCGGTCACTGCGTCCACTGATCTTCACCGGACGGGAGGACCCTCTAGCTGCAGAGGAATGGCTGCGGTCTATTACTCATATGCTGAAGGCGGTACGAGCTCCTGTGGATTCTTGGGTCGATATGGCAAGGCTACAGTTGACCAAGGATGCCATGTTATGGTGGGATTCTGTAGAGGACCGCTTACCGCAGCCGATCTCTTGGGATGCATTTAAGGAGGCATTCGATGCCCAATTCTTTTCACCTGAGGCGCAGATGGAGCTCGAGGAACGGTTTATGGAACTGAAGCAAGGTTCCATGACTGTGGAAGAATACGATGCTGAGTTCTCTAAGCTCAGCAGGTACGAATTTTGACCCATAACCGTTATTTATTCCGAATACATGATTTCTTTTTCTAACGACCTGTAAACTCCAGGTTTGCTAAGGACGTGGTGTCCACTCCTCTGGCTCGAGCCAAGAGGTTCCAGAAGGGCCTGAACATCGACATACGTGATAAGCTTGTCGGGTTCAAACTGAAGACCCATGCTGACGTGCTCTCCACTGCTCGAGAGTACGAGTATGTACAGCGGGAGCGAGCACGAGAGCATCAGGTGGCTGTCCCACGACGACCACCTCCTTCTTCGACAGCTCCTCCAGGGCATCACAGACAGCCACCTGCTCCTACCAGACAGCTTCATAGGCCTATGCACCAGACACAGTTTAAGAGGCCTGCACCACCCCAGCCACCGCAGCAGTCACAACTCAGGCGACCCACTCCTATCTGCCACTATTGCAACAAACCGGGTCACATCAAGCCAGAGTGCCGACTTTACCTAAATTTGTGCCTGGTTTGTGGTGCCAAGGACCACACTGCGAGAGATTGCCCGCATAGGGTACAGAGACCAGCTGCCCCAATCCAGCCTACCGCTCCAGCCCCAGCCCCGACAGGGGGCAATCAACGTAGAGCTCCACTTCCACCTCAGCAAAAGGTGTATCAGCAGGCGAGGAACCAGGCTCCGCCAGCTAAGCGCCAGGTTTTCACTATGACTGCGGAGGAGGCAGAGGCCACTGGCCAAGTTATCACTGGTATGTAGTTTACAGTTTACTGCTTATTTATCCATTTAATTATGTTTACATACAATGTTAATGTATGCTTAGACTTAGTATCCATGACCGTAGATATCATAATAGTTGCCAATAGACCTGTCCTCGCCCTATTCGACTCGGGAGCTTCACATTGCTTTATGTCCAAGCGTTTTGTCGATCAGCACACCATTCCTGTTTCGCCCCTCGATTCTTGTTGGGACGTTAACACGGGCAGTGGGGTACTGACAACGACTAGTGCATGTCTTTCGTGTCCTGTGGATATATGTGGACACAAACTGCCAGCAGATTTCATCGTCATCAACATGCCAAATTTTGACGTCGTCCTCGGGATGGATTGGTTGGCGGTACATTATGCCACGATTGATTGTCGTAAAGGAAGAGTGGTGTTTGACATGCCAAACCAATCTAGATTCGAATTTGTCAGAACAGAGAGACCAGCAAGGTTCAGAGCTAAACCAACAGCAGCGACTGCCATGGAGATTGAGATAGAGAAGCCGAAGGTAGTCCGAGATTTCCCGGATGTGTTTCCGGATGAACTTACTGGGTTACCTCCAGACCACGGAGTTGAGTTTGCGATCGAGCTGATGCCTGGTGCCCAGCCTTATTCTAGACAGCCTTACCGCATGTCACCATCCGAGTTGTTTGAGGTGCGGATGCAGTTGGATGACCTCTTGAAGAAAGGGTGGATATGTCCCAGTGTGTCTCCTTGGGGCGCTCCAATATTATTGGTGAAGAAGAAAGATGGATCCAAACGGATGTGCGTCGATTACAGGGAATTGAACAAGCTTACGGTGAAGAACAAGTATCTTATTCCCCGTATCGACGACTTATTTGATCAGCTTGGAGGAACAAGTGTCTTTTCTAAACTGGACTTGAGGACCGGCTATCATCAGTTGAGAGTCAAGAAAGAAGACGTGCACAAGACAGCATTCAACACTAGATACGGACACTATGAGTTTCTAGTGATGCCGTTTGGTGTAACTAATGCACCGGCGATATTCATGAATCTCATGCACAAAGTATTATACGAATATTTGGACAAGTTCGTGGTGGTGTATCTGGATGATATATTGGTGTACTCGAAGAATGCACAGGAGCACGCTGGACATTTGAGGACAGTACTAGAGACCTTGAGGTGGAGCAAGCTATACGCTAAGTACAGTAAGTGTGAGTTTTGGTTGGACAAGGTGGTATTTCTAGGCCACGTGATTTCGGGGGAAGGAATCTCTGTGAACCCAGAAAAGGTTGCAGCAGTTCAGAATTGGCCAGTCCCTAAGACAGTGTCAGAGATTCGAAGTTTTTTGGGATTAGCTGGTTACTATAGGAGATTCATCAAGGATTTTTCGAGGATCGCCGAGCCCATGACACAGTTGACAAGGAAGGACGTGATGTATGTTTGGTCGAGGGCATGTAACGATGCCTTCCAAGAATTGAAGAAGCGGTTGACGACGGCGCCGATATTGATTATTCCAGATTGCATGGGAGATTTTGAGGTGTTCTGCGACGCGTCTGGCAAAGGTCTTGGGTGTGTGCTCCACCAGCACGGACGAGTTGTTGCATATGCATCAAGACAATTGAAAAATCATGAGAAGAATTACCCCACTCACGATCTCGAGTTGGCAGCAGTAATATTTGCCTTGAAGATCTGGAGGCACTTTTTACTTGGAGAGCGCGTGAAGGTATATACGGATCATAAGAGCTTGACATACATCCTCACGCAGAAGGATCTGAACCAGCGACAACGGAGATGGATCGAGCTCATGGCGGATTACGACATTGATCTTCAGTATCACCCTGGAAAGGTTAACATGTTACCTGACGCTTTGAGTCGGCTTCCAGGAGTGATGACATTTACGACGCAGTGGAGACTACAGCAGGAGATCCGCGACATGGAAATAGACGTGGTGTTACCCGGGCTGATTTCGTCATTTATGAATATGGAAATACAATCGACGTTGGTAGGCAGAATCAAGGCTGCTCAGACAGGAGATGCAAAGCTTCAGCGGATCAGGAACATGGCATTGGCAGGACAGAGACCAGAATTTCAGATACATGCAGATGGTTCATTGAGATATGGCAGCAGAATATGTGTACCATCAGGAGATGTCAGGGATGAATTATTAAAAGAAGCACACAGTTCCCCGTACTCCATCCACCCAGGAGGCACCAAGATGTACCAATATTTACGACGAAATTACTGGTGGCATGGAATGAAGAGAAGCGTAGCGCAAAGTGTGGACAGATGTATGGTGTGTCAGCAGGTGAAGGCTGAGCATCACCGCGTTGCCGGTCTGTTACAGCCCCTGCCCATCCCCGAGTGGAAATGGCAGCATATCACGATGGATTTCGTGACGGGACTTCCAAAGAGCAAGAAGCAACATGACGCCGTTTGGGTGATCGTTGATCGATTGACCAAGTCGGCTCATTTTATCCCCTTCCGGGTTGGACAGTCTACAGAGACTCTTGTCAAGAGATACATGGAGGAGATTGTGAAGCTACATGGGGTTCCAGTGAGTATTGTTTCTGATAGGGACACCCGGTTTACTTCACACTTTTGGAAGAGTCTACAGGAAAAGTTGGGTACGCAGCTGAAGTTCAGTATGGCTTATCATCCTCAGACAGACGGACAATCAGAGCGTACTATACAGATTTTGGAGGACATGCTGCGGGCATGCATGCTGGATTTTAAGGGGTCATGGGAAGACCATCTACACCTCGTGGAGTTTGCTTATAATAATAGTCATCAGGCGAGTATTGGAATGGCTCCTTTTGCTGCTTTGCATGGAAGAAAGTGTCGTTCTCCTTTGAGCTGGGACGATGTTGGAGACAGAGAACTGGTTGGGCCAGAGATGATTGTAGAGGCAGTGGATGTTGTACGGACTATCAGAGAGAGACTACAGGTGGCACAAGACCGTTACAAGCACTGGGCAGATGCAAAGAGGCGGCATTTGGAATTTCAGCCTGGGGACAATGTCTTCCTCAAGATTTCACCTAATAGAGGCATGATTCGTTTTGGTCGCAGAGGAAAGCTTAGCCCACGGTTTATTGGACCTTTTAACGTACTCGAGCGTGTGGGCAAGGTAGCATACAGACTTGCATTGCCTCCATCTCTGGAGGGTGTGCATAATGTCTTCCATATATCTCAGCTGCGAAAGTATGTGGGAGATCCAACCCACGTGGTTGATCATTCAGAGATCACAGTGAGGCCAGATTTGAGTTATGAACAGCAGCCAATGGAGATAATTGATCGTCGACAGAGAGCTCTCAGGAACAAGACTGTGAATTTGGTCAAAGTGATGTGGCATCGTGACTCGCCAGGAGAGGCTACCTGGGAGCGAGAAGAAGAGATGAAGGAGCGGTATCCGTACCTTTTCACCGTTTAGTGTTTTCTTTGAATTCCGAGGACGGAATTTCTTTGAAGGTGTATAAGGTGTAAAGGCCCAAAGCCCGGCCCACTCCCCTTTTAATAAACCCCCACCCACTTCCCTTTTCTCTCTCCCACTCTCTCATTCTCTCGCGTCAAAGCCCAGCAGAAAACCCCCCCCCCCCCCCCCCACGACCTCGTGCCCTCTCTCTCGCGGCGACCCCCCCCCCCCCGATTTTCTCTCCCCCTCTCTCGTTCTCTTTTCGACCCGAGCCCAGGCGAGTTTCTCGACTCGTTCCCCTCGCACGAATAGGGACGGCGGCCATTACTTAGGGTTTTCGGAACCCTATCCATCTTCAACCGCCCGATCTTCTCGTGGGTATATCCCGGTGATTTCGGAGCCACGATTCACGCTCGATAAGATCTCTTCCCTTTTCTCTCTCTTCTCTCCTTATATGAATGGATCTACTAGGGTTCTTTTTGCATGCGAAAATTATATTTTTCCACTTCAAAAGTTCTCGATTGCTGCTTTGGAATACTTCGGTTTTGGCTCTGAAAGCTCGGATCTTGCTTCTGGGCTCCCGGTTTTGTTCTGTTGTTTTCGGATCTGCCTCTAGGCTTTCGGTTTTGCACTGTTGGCTTCGAATCTTTATTATACTTTCGCAATCTTCGATTTCAGGTAGATTTCGAACCCTATTAAGCCTTTAATTATTTATTCCGAGAATGAAGATGATGATTCATGTAAGGATTCTTAGAGAGGAAACTCCTCTGTGGATGTTTTTGGCACCTAGGTTAGATTTACGGCATTATGGCCGTTGCTCCTTACTCTCGTTAGGCCCTTGCGTAGAATTGTATGTTGTGGTCGGCCGCCGAGGTGGAAAGCACGGTTTAGGTTTGTTTACGCTGACTGTACTATTTCAGCCCTTTTTGATGATATGCTTAACTTAGACATTGATGTCCCTTAGGCTTTTGTTCTTTCCTATGTTAAGTTCAGTATAAACCTGTTCTGTAAATGACAATTTTCAGCTCCTTTATACATTCAGTTAATGATGATAAAGAAAACTTCAGTTTAGTTCTGTAAATTTCAATTTAGTTCTTTTTTTTAATTTTCAGTTATTCTTTGTAAAACAATTTTTCAGCCTTTCTCTTTACAGATCAATTTTTCAGACTTTCCGTTACAAACCAATTTCCATTTTTTTCTTTCCTTTTATAAATAGATTTCTAGTTTCCTTAATAAATTGATTTCAGTTCCTTTTTTTTTATAAATCCAGTTTCAGTTTCTTATCAATGAAGTTTCAGTTTTCCTTTTTATAAATCCAGTTTCAGTTTCTTATAAATGAAATTTCAGTTCCTTTTTATAACTCAAGTTTTATTTTCCCTTACAAAATTCAGTTTTTGTTCCTCGTATAAGTTTATCTTAAAAGCTGGGAATCTGTACCTCCTTTATCACAACAAATTTGAGCCAGATCAGTAGCTTTTTAAACAAATCCGGAACCGAGCAACCCCTCTAGGCAGGTAGACCACAACCCCCTAAAGGTGCCAACATGAATCTGATTCATTCCTAGTTTTACTTTATTCTTCCAATTACTCTTTCATATATATTGCATTTCTTCTTGCTACTCTGCCTTTTACTTTTCGCCATTTAACTATGTGCGTTACAAGTGTTTTTGGTAATTATTGGACATGCATATCTAATTGCCAATTTCACTAAATTGTATATTTAGGAGTTATGCAACGAAATTATATGACAATATTGGAACGCCTGATTTTCTCCCTCCAAACATGACAACTTGGACATAGAGTTTGCATAGCTATCTAAATATATAATTTAGAGAACAATTTCGAGAACAAGACACTTGACACCCTAATACTAGAACAACTACACATGACAACACGGGTATGGGGTAACTTATAAATTGAGAGGGTGCGGGAGCGATTGAAGCCATGCTTATGGCCCCTATCTGGGAGGATTTCCTTTATGGATCCTGAGTTCTCGGTACAGTTTGTCCCTATACTCGGCCCGGGGTAGCACCCCACGGTCCAAGGTGGACTTCACGTTGCACATCGTGCCTTCCTTATATAAGTCACAACACAACAACATTCCTTTTTGGTTAAAAGTTCCTTTCCTTAATGCTACCCAAATCATGACAGGTCAGTAACTTTTCTTTTACAGTTTTTGGTACCTTTCTAAACTCCTGCAAAATAATTAATTAAATGTTTTAATACGGTTTGCAATCTACTTTATTAATGGTGGTTCAATTCCATCAGGTAATACTCAGCTCGAAGAGGAGGCCCCACAGTACGAGGAGTCTGATTTTCTTGTTGAGAACGCAGATTTCTGAGCTTCTGTGTCATCAGGAGAGTTAGTTTTCTCTTAGTCGTTTTCTTTTCAGTATTGTTTTAGTTGAGCTGTAGTGTATCTTTCTGCCTAGACATTGTAATTCCATTTGAAGGTTTAATAAAAGAGTATCTCATTTATCTTTGTCCTTATTATTTCCCGTTTAAACTATATTGACTTCACTGGTACATGCAAGACCTGCAAAACTATTAAGAGTGTAACGGCTCCCGCTTCTGGGGCGTTACAATTCTATTTTGTTTGCATCGCTATCAATGATACAAGATGGAATTGTTACCTTTAAACATAGAGTTAGATATATTATATGTATCGATACCGTCTCTCCTTTAACCATCATCAAAGATATACTTTGAGTTAACAGACTCAAATCCAACTTAGTCTGCATCATTCAACCAATTTCATATACATATTGAGTAAGAAGTCATTGGTAAGAGAATTTTTCAAATTACGGATTCCTAAAGAACTAAATTGTGAGGATAGAACAATGAGATTCATTTCAACAAAAGAAAACGGTAACTCGTTCTAAATATCTTCAATTACTTCTATTTGCTCCAATATGTAATGCAAATTTTCGAAGTAAGTTCTATATTTTCATCATCAGCGAAGATATTTCTCATTTTACTTGGACATTATTTCTTTCTCACAAAATGAAGTTTCAACCTATTTGCACGATTTTGCAAAAGATTGCACGAATATGACCTTTCAATTGTTAAGATCAAAAGTAATCATGGTGGTTAATTTGAAAATGGATATTTCAAAGAATTTTGTAATGTACATGACATCAAACACATATTTCCTACTCCAAGAACACCGCAACAAAATAAAGTTATTAAATGAGAAAAATCAACCATATAACGAATGGCACAAACACTTTTACATCACTGCAATTTACCAAGATATTATTGGGTAAAAGCTGTCAATACATCTAATACATCCTGCTATGTTTATTTAGAGTTTTGATTTGACCTATTTTCATAAAATTTTAGAAGAGTTATATTTTTAAAAGATTCCAAATATTTTGTATTTCAATGTTTTTGATCGTGAGTGCTTACTTTTGAATACAAATGATAATTTGAGTATATTTGAATCAAAAGCTAATGCTGGAATCTTTTTGGGTATTCTTCCTCAAGTAAAGTATTTTTTCTTTTCAACAGTCAATGTATCAGTATTGGTGGCTAACGATACAATATGACCTTTATGTTGGGTTTTGAATTTTGACATGATATTAGGTCATATCGGCTGATACGATCGGTATATCATCCAGATATTGATCGACATTGCAAAAAATTATTTCTTAAGTTAGTGTACTTTATTTTTTTTAATGTTATACAATTATTGTAATCAATGTTATGTAATATTATTCGATGTGTATTTCATTTTCAATTTTATAATGTTACGTAATCATTGTAATATTCGATGTGTATTTTAATTTCTAATCACTCCATTTGTTATATTGACATATTTCATATTCTTAGAATATAAATTTCTTAGCAATATTTTTTTGTTTGCAGGTAAATCATGTTAAATGTTTTTTGCATGCATCCAATAACACTTAAGTCGTAGTTTAATTAATTACATACAATTACAAGATAAGTCACTCCTACTACTAATTTTTTTGATATAATTTCTATTCGTGCAATATTTATTACTTTATAGGAAATATGTTTAATTGTTAATTTTAGTATGGTATAGTCAGTGGCGGACCTGCCCTATAGGTTGTGGGGGCACGGGCCATCACAACATTTGAGCAAAAGATGTATACTTGTATATATTTGTATATGTGTGTGTGTATTAATATATGTATGTATATGTATTAGGCCCCCACATAAAATATGTATGTATTGGGAGCCCCACCAAACCAAATATCTGGTTCCTCCACTAGGTATAGTAATGGTGTATGATCTTATTGGTAATATAATCAAATATGAACATTTAGGCTATGCTATAACTATTCTTTAGTTATTTAGTTATTAAGATTTGTATATTTATAATACCCGATACAAGCAACCCCAAAATGGATGTGTATCTTTGATATATCTCCATATATCCACTATCCGATATAAAAATCAACCATCTGATATAATCCCAATATCCACTATTTAAAACACTAAGTTTCATTAAAAGATTTTATGATAGTAGAAGAATCCATAAATGCTATCTTTATAGAAACGAATATTCCTAATTACAGAAAAGATAGTAAAGATGACACTCCATCGAGCTCAATAAGAACAAACCATGGGAATCAAGAAAGTTTAGTAAAGATGACACTCCATCGAGCTCAATAAGAACAAACCATGGGAATCAAGAAAGTTCTTCTCCGCTAAACAAGGATGACATAAGGATGACATTTTCTAGAATATTAAAGGTTTGCCTAAAACTTGAAAATTCATTCTTGATCATCCACTGGATAAGTTTATCGGTACACGTCGATAGGTGTCAATACTCCCCCAGGCTTGTAGTAAATGTAGTAACATTATCTTCCGTAGATTGAACCTTCTAATATTTCCAATGCTTTAAATGATTAGTTTTGGTTTTTAGCAATGCGAGAGGAGCCTAATACTTTTTTAAAAAATAATGTTTGAGATCTTGTTCCTACTCCAAAGAATTGTTTTACTATTGGCAAGTGAATTTTTTGAAACAAACTTGATAAACATGGTATAGTTGCTACAAACAAAGATACCTGATGATACACTCAAGAGTATAGTATTGATTTTGATAAGACTTTTGCACATGTTGCAAGATTTGAAGATATCCGTATGTTTCTAGCATATGCCAATTTTATGAATTTTCATTTAATCTAAATGAAAATAAAAATGCAGTTTAAATGGCTTTATCAAGTAAGTACATGTGGAACACATTTAGGTTTTGAATACCATGAATTGTCAAATCATGTTTTAAAACTTCAAAAAGAAATTTATGAACTGAAACAAGCGTCGCGTGCTTGGTACGAAAGAATATCCAAATTTTCCACTGAAAATGATTTTTTAAAAGGTAATAGTGCTTAGACACTGTTTACTAAATCCAAAGGTTCAAAAATATTGCTTGTTTAGATTTTATGTTAACATTATATTTGGATCTCCTAATAAAAGTTATACAAAGAATGTTCTAAAATTAAGCAAAAAGAATTTGAAATTGGTAAAATGAGTAAACTCAACTTCTTTCTTCGATTGCAAATCAAACAAACCAAAATTGACATATACATCAACCAAGAAAAAAGTGCCAAGGAACTTATTTATAAAGTCAAAGTCAAACAATACTTTAATGAGCATATCAACTAAGCTTGATAAAGATGGCTCAAGTAAAGCAATAGAAACCATTGGGTGATTGGTAGTTTACTTTATCTCATTGCAAATATTTAAGTTAATTTCTGTTTATGCTATCAGATGAATGATGCCTTGAGGGCATGATGATTTCATGGTAGGCATGATATGGGTTGTACTTGATGATGGGGTATAATTTCAAGTACCTAAAAAGAGGACCATTGTTGGGTGCATTGCATAGTTGTTCTCTCTCCCCTCAACCAATCTTTTCATTCCTTTCTCCATCATTACGTTTCACTCTTCATCTCTGTCGCTCAGTTACTATGTCACTTTTTCCCCCTCCTACACCATCTTGAATCTTCTTTCAGTCACTCACAATCAAACTAAGCAAGTCAATATGCTCCAATCGGATGGGATCTTCATATGAAGACATTTTTTGATGGCACTAAAGCACAATAAAGAAGACAAGCCATTGGGTAATTAGGCTTCTATGGATAACATTAGTGTTTTTGAAATTTCATCTAATACTTCGGAAATATATCACAAGTCTGAATGACTTTCATCGTTTTGTTTGAAGGAGTTAGATGGGAACAACAGATATCGTGGTTAAGCCCCAGTTTGAAGCAGCCTAAAGCATTAGTTATCCCAGGCTCTACAGCACTTTAAATCCCTACAGAATCAGGCCAATTTCAAAGACATCGCAACAAGGTTATTATGCATCGCCTTACTTTTTTTAACATTTTCTTTTGTTATGAAAACACTCTTGTAAACAAGATTAATGTCCATCACAAGAATTGTTTGTAAATGAAAATCATTTTAAATACATTAATTGGATATGAACATTATATCATCAGGGAACAAATATGTAGAAATTTGCAGATGCTGGAACTTGAAGATCAATTGTTCACAAAATTGCTACTAAACTTCACAATCCTTTTATTCAACCTTGAGCTCAAAAAAGGAACCAATTTACCAATTAGTGTTAATATCAAGGTTTTAGGTCTCGGTCTCGGTCTCGGTTTTCCGGAAATTTAGGTTTCGGTATTGGTATCACATGTCTCGGTGGATTCGGAAGTTTCGTTTTGTCTGTCACTAGTTTTAAATACTTAAATACCTATCAAATACTATCAAATACTTTTTTACAAGTTACACATTTTGCAAAATATATTACAATTTTTTTCTAAATACATTTTGCTAAAAATTTTACATGTAAAAAACAGATGGCAAATTTGTAAATAAGTTGGTATGTAAATGGAGCAAAAATGTCTGGTCGCATAGCAATTCTCCCAAAATATCTTAGTGCCGCAACAATGCCGCTCCTTTCTTTGATTTATTTACAAGTTCGTCATTGAGTGCTTTTTAAATATCTGAGTGCTTTCTCTCTCACCCCCATCGGTGATGAGTATTAGACTTCTCCCTACTTGGTTTTGATGATGAACAAACATAAATACTTTTGACTAATCACCTCCATGCAGTTAATCCATTGTTTAAACTAATCATGAAGATCAAATAGCAATGCATGACTATCAAGATCAATCAAAGCTCAATGAATTGAAGATTGGGTGATCAGGTTGAAGAAAGAGAGCTTCAAAGACTTTAAGACCATTCAAGAGAAAGAAGAAAAGCAAAATTCAATGTAAATATTTTTATGCTTTTATTTCTCTTGATTAGAATGTAGCCTTGTGATAGAACTATCTTGGAGCTCACACACTTCACTCTATCTAGCCTAGGAAGTCATTAGAAACCATTTCTTAGGCACCCAACTCTTCATTCCCTAGACTGTGCATTTTGTACTTTCAACAGGCGACTGAAGAACAAAATGCAGGCGCATGTCTCCATACAGGTGCCTGAGAATTGTTCTGCAGTCGACTGTAATGCACATGTTTTGACATAGGTTTTTGGGATTTTCTGTATTCAACTCTAACAGGTGACTGTTGTACAAAATACAGGCGCATGTCTAGTTTCATGCGCCTGTGACTTGTGAGTCAGTCGCATGTTTTCTCTTGCCCAAAGATCTCAAGATCTGTCAACTTTCACACTTGTACAATCAAACGCCCGATTTTTGTTTCAGTCGCCTACCAATGGCACGGACGCATGTGTGTAGTCGCATGTCCACCCTTGTCCAGGTCTTTCATTTTGGCAAGTTACGCACTTGTGCACACAGACGACTGAAGTTGGTTTTCCAGTCGCATGCCCATGACACAAGCGCCTGTGAATGCCACATCAGTCGCCTGTCAAAGCTTACCCAGAATTCTTACTCGATGTCAACTTATGCACTTTGCCACACAGTTGCCTGTAGAAGGTTTCTCAGTCGCCTGTCGATTTTCAGGCGTCTGTCTAACCTTCATCAGTCAACTGTCCTATGTTGTAAGTTACCGTTTGAATTCTCACCTACCCTCTGACACAGTTTAGCAGGCGACTGTCTGTTCTTCATCAATCGCATGTCCTGGCTGTAAAATCAATCCGTTGAGAATTTCCATACGGATTTCAAGGGGGTTTTGGGTATTCTGTTTGAGGGGTTTAGAGAACTTATAAATAAGCTCTCTACTGTTCCACTAGAGCTTCTTAGACAATCTCTTAGCCTATGAAGAATTCATCTCAAGCTCTAAAGCTCTCATTTTCTCTAAACCCTAGAATCTCATTCTCTTGCTCTCCAACCTAAAATCAAAGTTGATATCCTCTAGGCATTTGGTGGTGACAAGAGAAAGGGCTTCACTCTCTTCTTGGAAGAGATCAACACTCAAATCACTTTGCTTCTTCAAGTTCGACTTCAAGGCATAGGTGATTGGCAAGTGTATGTCATAATTTCATAACTTTCGTTATTCAGTTTTTAATCTCGGTTGTGAGAGTGGTTTGTTTGATCCCAAGTTGTAGAATTCAAAACATCAATTGTGTATTGATTATACTTGTAGGGTTGCTACAAGTGGGTTGAAAGAAAACTTAAGTTAAGGTTCTAACTTGTGTATCCGGGTGGTATCCCGAGTGCAAGGGACATAGGATTACCAGGAATAAGTCGGTTTTGACTTGGGTAATCCGAACCCTTGAAACATCTTTGTGTTAGCATTGATTATTTATTGTTTTGTTTAATTCCACATCTTTATTGGATTAGGATTTTAATTAGTCGTAATTTCTTAATTAATTTTATAAACACTATTCAACCCCCCTTCTAGTGTTTTCCTCATAGCCATGGTCCTTACAATCGGTTCGATCGACTGAATGGTGGCGGGAGTGCGACAAGTGGACGGCGTCGAGCGGGAGGGCGACGACAGGCGGCAACGGGTTACTATTGAGTAAACACATATCTCTCTTCTTTCTCTTCCTCTTCCACTTCGTTTACTTCTTTTTTGGATGATGTGATTTTTGATAGAACGGTGACGGGCAGCGTGTTGGAGACAATCAGCGGGCAGGCGCTCAGGTATGTCCCACATCTCTCTTCTTCCTCTTCCGTTTCGTTTTCTTTGTTTTCTGGCTTTTCTTCTCTTTTTTGATGTTGCTCGCCAGTATCGGCCAAAACTACCCAGTTTTTGGCCATGTGCGGTTTCGGCTGATACTGGCCAAAATCGAGAAAAGGGAGATGGTTTTGGACCGGTCCCCTTCGAGGCCGATCTGAAACGGCCGAAACCTTAATCCATGGTTAATAGAAATTTTAAACAAATCCAAGTAGATAGCTGCTAGTTATACTACTACACAGAAAATATTGAGCGCATTAATTTATACTAGTCATCGTGATGTAAAAAGAAAGGAATGAAATTTGTAATAGTATTAGGCTTTTATTTCATCACTAATAAATGTAAAGAATTAAAGAAGAATCATCATCTAAATTATGGAAACCAATAAAACGTGGAATCTAAATTTGTATTACTATAAAGCTTTCAAGGGAGACGTGGGAGATGGAATGATGAATGTCTACACACCCATTTTGTGTTAATAAAATAAAATTATTAGTGAGACCACACATGACTAAATGATGGAAACTAATAAAATATAGAATCTAAATTTGTTAAAATAATAGTGAGACCACACATGACCATACATAATAAAATTTGTTAAAATCAAGCACGTTAAAATCAAGCACTAATTGTTGTATTACAGTGCTATATGATATTCATCTAGTCCTTCAGATGGTGTCGTGTATATATTTTCAAGCATATTTTTACTGTAAGACTTGTCAGATAAGCATTTGCTTGTATGTGTGTATATGGGGGTACACAGTGAGATTGGAAGTCAGGTGCAATGAGGCAAGATGTAACAAATAACATGGGGATAGCATGCCAGATATTAAATTCAAAGTGGATAGTGTGCCATCCACTTTTATTCTAGCATCTCACCCATCATCTGTTTCGATATTGAAAACATGTGACAACCAGTTCTGTCATCATGAGATCTTCATATTATCATTTCCATTTAGACACATATCTACATCATGCATACAAGGTGTCTCACAGTTTTAGCAAATATGAGAATTATACTACCCAAAAAGGAATTTGATGTGTAACAAAAAAAACCAAACTTGAAGTACATTACATTACGTACCTGAATGTCAAACTCAATATCAAGCGGCAATGGACATTTGCTAAGCACGTATCTTTGAAAATATATCAAGAACCTATCAAGCTTCCTTTTTGAAGAACCTCTGTCAAAGTAGTGTCCACATGTCTGAAGAAGAGTTATGATCATCCTGATCCGGAAGCAATCTTCTGGTGGATCCAGTGCATCTTGCTTCATAACAACCAAAAAAGAATAATTAACCATAACATTCGACAAAGGCATTACTTCCTATCTGGCATTACAAACAAAATGAAATATGAAAATAGAAATACCAAGGCTCACATACACAGCAGTACAACACACAATACAATACCAACATGATAACATGACAACATGGCATAGGAAAAAGCAGAAGTGAGACACATAACCCAAACTTCACATCCACGCCACAAAAATATTATGTGGTCAAAGTCATTGACTCATCTCTCCCTCCCTGACTAGCTGTTCCTATCATTCCATAGAGAGCTGACATTGACATGCTCATCCATAATCTTGAACTTGTTTATACTGACTACTTACAAAGAATGGAAAATGCACCCCAAAAACATGTGATATGCCCTAGTATATTCTAGAAATCTAAGGGTAGACAAAATAGAGCAATACAAAGAACATGCATTGAGTCGACGTGCCATGTTTTCAACATTAAGATCCTGGAAATATCATGTGATCACCTTGGGCTAACCCCCCCCCCCCCCCCCCCCCCCCAAAAAAAAAAAAAAAAAAAAAACAAACAAACAAACAAACAAACAAAACAAAACAAAACAAAACAAAACAAAACAAAACACAAACAAAACAAACAAAACAAACAAAAGAAACAAACAAACAAACAAACAAAGGCTGAATTGAACCGGAGCTATGCCAAACCCCTTACAAACATTTGAATTACAACTGAACTAACTATTAGTATCAAATCACTAAACTAGAGACAGATGCCAGAATAAGATGATATAAACACATATTGCACATGATGGCCCAAATGTGCAGGATTTTTTCTACATCTACACAAACAACTAAATATGCACTCAACTTTTGCTGCATTAATAACCTTAGTAATTGAAGAACTTCAGGAGGACAGACCAAGAAAATGCAAATGTAAATCATGAGAACGCAACTGTAGAGTCCAGTCAATGTGATAAGTAGTGAACTGCACATAACATGGCATTCTGCATACACAGATTTTAGCAAAGTTATGTGCACCCATCCCAATTTCAAAAGTAGACCCGGTAAGAATATGTCAAATAAACTATTCATCAAGAATTTGTATGCCTTGATGTGGAAAGAGATCTAAAAAGGTCTAAATATGAGGACAACTGCAAACCTCAGTAGAAGAATTAATGAGTAAAAATTATCATTTTAAATTACAGAATCGAGATGAAAGTGACTTGTAAAATAGATTCATTACTTTACACCCCCGGCCAAAAAAAGTTGGGAGGGAAAAAAAGAAAAGAAAAGCCGCATAAGATATCATGTGACTCATCTTAACCCCATTTCCGTAATGTAAAAATTTATGTGTTAGTGCATAATAAGTTCACTTTACAGTCATTAACATCGAACAATGGACATGACAACCTTTTTCGGAATACTAGAAAGCAGATGAGCCTTACCAAAATAAAAGAAATGAATAAGAGAAAGACAACCAAAACACAACAAGAAAATGAACTTCACTAACTAATTTTGATGTTATCAGGGTACTGCATGAATATGAAATTATGTGAAGGGCATATTTAAAAGTTTCATATGGAAGAATAAAGAAAAAAAGCATACTGGTTATGTAAAATTTATGTTCCTTATTAGAAGCAGAACTGAAGGCCATTATGTAATTGTCAGACCATCGACAACTATTAATGTTGCATAAATAGAGAATGAAAAAAGAGAGCTTACTTCTGGTGTCCCGTGGCCGAAAACAATTATCAGGTATAATGTCTCAAAAATCACTGATGAATCGATATGCTCATAGTTGTATAATTCTCCTAAGAACCGCATATGAGCAATGCGCATCTGCTGCATACTGTAATCATTCAATTCCAGCCCCAATCTAATCTCCTCCAGAACCTAATCAATCATATTTGTGCAAATATTAGGTTTATTTAACAATTATATACTATTTGACATACTTTCACATATGAAAAATGGCAAGTAACAAAGAACAAGACAGCGAAGTACTTTCACACTTGTCCAACAAAATTATAGAACATTGAGTGTGAGGTGTTGAACTCAAGCAAAACTGTCACCAAATATAGACAAGCACTACATAGAATGGATAAGATTATGAACATATGTTTGTCAAGACCAACTTGTGAACTTTCTTAGAACTCAAATCATGTAGGTAGAATTCATAAAGCTAAGCATGGGATAAGCCAAGTCATATGTTATCATTTGATCTGTCCTAAAGTTGCAAAACAAAGTAAAAATATTTGTTGGTACATGTACTATGGAAAAACAAGTGAAAACAAATGTACATGCTCACACATAAGCACTGCAAAGTTTATCCTAAAGCGAACACAAGTTATAAAAAATATAATATAATAAAAACCCTATATAAAACTTAAAACTAAGTCATTATTTTACCTTACGATTCGGAGGCCTAGACACAAGTGCAATGCTCCCACACAAGCACGGTGTGTAAGACACGGAAATTATGCAAAAATCCATAAACAAGTATATGTCTACGTGTGTATTTTTGACTCGTATAAAATCCTTGGGATGTCATTGATATATGAAAGAACATAATCTTTGCAAAATGATCTAGAGAAAAAAAGAATAGATTTCATCCAGGGGCATGGACGAGCATGCGCATTGTGTCAAGATGTGTCAGTCGTGTCTAATTTTGACATGGTGGTATGGTCTACATATCACGATATTAACAACGAACCCATCTCAATAGAGATCTAGATATTTGTCAAGGCCCAGTTTAAAAAAAAGAAGGCCAGTCCCATTTTTCCCACTTAACTCCCCCCCACGTGTACTCTCTCTCTCCCCCTCTCATTTTCTCTCCCACGGTCTCTCACTCCCGCTCGCGATTTGCTCGAACCAGCGGCAGCGACGAAAATTATTTTCCGCCGCCTCTCTCGCCCTCGCCGACTCTCTCGTCCCTCCCTCTTTTTTCCTTCACCTCGAAGGAAGTCCACGCTGCACCCCTCTCATCTCTCCAGCTCACAGAATACGTGGCATGGCATCCCATCTTCCTCGTGCCCTCAATTTTCTAGGGTTTGACACGTTTTCGCCTCAAATTGAGGCCGATCTCCTTCGTGGCAAAGCCCTAGCTCCCCTCTGAGCTTCTCAGGTCCATCTTTCCTCTTTTTAAGCTCGATTGAGCTCTTGGGGTTTTCGGTTTTTGTAAAAAAATATTTTTCCAAAGAAATTTCTGGTTTTTCGTTCTGGTTGAGCTCAGATTTGTTCCAGAGGTTGGATTTCTTTTCGATTCCTTAGACAGTCCACATTTTCAGGTAAAATCACTCTGATTCTCTAATATTTGGATTTTTAAATGTGTGGATTGTGTTTTCCTTTTTCCTGCAATGATGTTTGTGTGCCCTGGGCAAGGCGACGGCCCTCGCCGCAGCCCTATTGGTCTTCGAAATAGTTTTCTGCAAGACCTCCCTCTTGGACGAGATGTGTAGAATATTTTCTCGTTTTAGTGTTAGTTTCGTTGATTGTTGGCTATAATTCTTTATTGTTGGCTATAATTGATAATTTGGCGATTGGCGAAGCTTGGCGGCTATGGGTTAGTATGATGACCTTGGAGTTTTACCCACATTTCGGAGTTGGTTTAGCAAATTACCCGATGATTGAAGATGAGGGCTTGGCCTCAAAGGCCGTTGGAAAGAATGAGAATTTCTACCTTCTACCTGAAGGATCTAGGTTAACTGCTTGAGGGATCATAAAACGCTGCCTGAATGATCATATAAAAACCATGAATACATGGTTAGCCCCGAAATGATCAATGATGAAATTTATCCGAGATCACTAAATTGTCCCTCCCCCCATTGTCCACCCCCATAATTCCAAAAGTGTGATACTGATCGCTACCATGACATGCTGGTTCGCTCGTCTTCCTATTTATATTCCAGATTCAGTCTATATAGCATACTAAAGTATCGTGTTTGTAGGATTAGTCTATTTAGCATGTTAGTTTTTATTCTCCATCTTACTCTACCTAGCATTTTAGAATATTTTGTTTATTGACAGTCATGTAGAAATACCATATGATTAGATGTTAGAGTTATTACACATCCATGGCATGCTAAATTGTTTCATAGTTTCATGTTACTAAAGCTACATGTTTCTGGATAGTATAATAGTGGCCCCTGACATTGGGAATAATTAATATGTAGAGTGTGCTATGGAAACTGAAATAAAATCGAAACATGTATTGTTACTGTACCATTGAAATACACTTGATAGAATTGAATGTGAAAGTATGACTGAAAACTGGAATGACATAGCACACCGTCATATATATTAATTCCAATGTAGCCTTAAATTTAATTGAAGTTTTATTTTAGAAATCATGTTTTGAAATGATATTAATTTAGAATTGCACATGTACTGTTTCACTGAGGCACAGAGAGCTATACACTTGACTAGCACTTGGCACTACAGACTCACTGGGTTTTGGGGTAAATCATATTCGTGAGAGTGCGGGAGCGACTGGAGCCACGCTCCTATTGACTGACCGCATCAGGCTGTTCCGGCCAGGGTCACATCATTAAATCAGGATCTGACCCCTAATGTACCGCCGGACTTAATTAATGAGTTCCACACCGTTGACTTGTGGCCCATACTATTCCTACTTTGGGCATGGTCTGGGTGAGCGCTCCGGGTACTGAGGTGGACTCCTTGGTTGTTACTGTACTCTCCAATTAATATGATTCACGGCCTAGGTTTGGCATAAAGTGATATGACAATGTTAGCATTGCTTTTAATTATCAACCGAATCACATGTTTGTCTTAAATTCCAATGTATGCCTGATATAAATATTTCTTAATGTGTTATCTGTTTCTGGTTATCGTTTCCTAGTTAGTATTTTCACATGTTCATATATTTTAAATTCCAAATTTTTAGAATCATTGTGATTTACCTGGTGTGTCTTCTTTTTGTTGCACCACCAGGAGATAGTTAGATTTAGAGGAGGTCCCAGTTTACGAGGACGCGGATTTCATAGTAGCTGAAGAATCCTGGCCTTAAACTTAAATTGTAAGTATTTACAGTTTCCTGTTTATTTATGAGAAGTTCCATATGAGTATATTAGTATATCTCTGCTCGTAGCCTATATTGTTTTCACTGGTACCTAACAGGACCTGCAGCACATGTGAAAAATAGTCGCGTCCCGGGTAGCAAGGCGTGACAATATTCTCAAGTGGTCTTAACTAGTATTTATACCTTTTAATGAAATAAAAATGTTTTTAAAATGTCAAATATATTCCCGACTTTAAAATTTTGGTAATATTTATCATATTTTTTAAATTTTTCTGAACTTGTTTTGGCCTCAACCTCGATAACCCGACCCATTTACTCACACCCAAACTCGACACCTATTACCCACTTATACAAAACCCAAAAGAAAAAACGAAACATAATTCTCCTCTCTCCCTCCTTTTTGCTTTAGCCGTCTCCGCCCCGTCTCTGATTCCCTCTCCCATGCTCTCCCTACTTTGCATTTTTTCCTCGTCGGCCATGAAATCGTCCCCGTCTTTCTCCCTCTCTGTGGTTCTCTCACCCTCAACGATTCGCATTCACATCTCCCCTCGATATAAGTTTCACCCAAATCGGGTAAAACCAACGCTCAACCCCTCCACGAACTCTCCACGACTCCACCTCCCCAATTCCACCACACTCACCTAACCCATCTCCATCTTTAAAATTCTATAAAACCCAAAACCCAAAAACCCTAACCAAGCTTCTATATCTCATTATTTTCTCTCAATATCCCACTTCAGCATCATTATCACCATCATCTACATCTTCTCCTCCCTCTTTTTGTTGGTGCACAGCAGACGACGACCACAACAATGGTAGAAGCAGAACAGTTGTAGCAGCAGCAACAGCAGAGTAGTACTATCAGCATACCAAGTGTCTAATGTATTGCAGCAATGAATTAGGTAGGTTCCCTAACTAATTTTTAGGCCTCGAAAAAATCAACCAACTGCTTGATTGTTTCTAATTTGGGCCTGCCTTGTTTGGGTTATGGATAATGTTGACATGGGTGTGGTTAGGTTTGATGCTTGGGTATTTTTTTGCTTAAACAAAGGGTGTTATAATGAATGATTGTTATTTGCCTCTGTTATGGTTTCGGTTTTGCCATCTATTCTGCTCTTGCTCTTCATTTTGTTTTCTTGCTACTCCAATTGGTTCGATTTTAACATTTATCGGTATGCGTGTTCACAGATGTGCTCCTTAATATCCTCTGTTGGCTCGATTGAACCTCTATATGTGCTTTTACTCCATGTTCTGTTTCATATTGCTCTTGTTTGGCTCGGACGACTCTTTACCAGGAATGTTACTCTCTGTTTTACCTCCTACTGACATGTATTGGCTCGGTTTTGCCCTCTTAAGGATGTCTAATTCCTGTGTTAATATTATTATCTTGGGGCTAAAGTGATTTTAGATTAGTTTGACTTTTGACGACTTCGGCCCTACACCATTGTTGGGAATATTGTAACTTGTAGGCTAATTTGGGGCATAAATATTTATAAATGATTAGTCCTATTGTTTGACTTGTGACCATGCCCCGACACATAGCTTGAGCCATTCTTATGTTGCTTTCTAGACAATGTTGGATAATTGATTTTATAATGAGAGAGATCATGCTCATATTGCTTATTTTTGTTGCATGTCTCTAATTTACATGATAGTCTATCCTTGCAAGCATTTTTACTGAAAGTTCCTAAAAACATAGGTATAATCATAACATGCAATTAAATGTATGCCATTTGACCATTATCCAGATTATGACATCGAGGTTGTCTCCTAATAATATGATATGCTAAACATGTCCCTTAATGCAGGTCTGCACTGACCACCTCGTGAACAATATAGGTCGAGTAGAATATATCGAAAATCATACCCGTACTTATTCACAGAATTCTGGTAAGCAGAATAAAGAATAAAGAAGACATACAATCGTCACGCACGTTCTACCGCGAATAACTCTATCGTTATTAATAAAGGCATGACGAGAAATTTAGACAACGGAAGTGGATTTGGCACCGTCAACAACAATACCAATAACAATATCGTCATCGACAATGTCGACAACGTCGACCACAATCTCCATGAAAACGTCGACAAACAGTAACCACGTCAACAACCAACTCAATGACAACATCGACAATGGAAATGTTGGCAACAATAACAACATCAAATAGCCTGCAACGATGATCTAGATTTCAAACCAGCCCCTATGAGAGATGATCTAGTTGTTACAAAAGCAGTCCAAACATGAAGGAGTACGAGAATTTCGATCACTACATCCGCCAACCTTTAAAGGAACAGAAGACCCCCTTGCGGCAGAAAAATGGCTGCGCTGCACCGCCGACATGCTAAAACGGCACGAATTGGGCCAAATTCGTGGTGGATATAGCTAAACTACAATTGACTCGACGCATAGCATGGTGGGACTCGAAAAAAGACCAACTTGTACAACCGATCGCATGGAGCACTTTCAAAGAGAGCTTCAATGATCAGTATTTATCGTCGGAGGCAAAGAGGAAACTACATGCACAATTTATGAATCTGAGACAAGACTAAATGGCCGTGAAACAGTACAACGCCAAGTTTTCTAGGCTCAGCTAGTTTGCGAAGGATATGATGTCCATCCGATTGGACCGAGCTCAGCGTTTTCAGTAAGACTTAACCATCAAAACTCAAGAATGGTTGGTTGGATTAAAGCTGAAGACTCATACCGAAGTACTCTCCGCAGCTTGAGACTACGAATACGTACAACGAAAGGGAGAACGAGAACGAGAGATAACTACCCCTCTGACATAACAACCAGCTGCAAGAGAGCAAAGCCGACGCCCTCAGTAAACGCTTGCCCGAGTGAATAGATTCCTAGTCTACAAATGTCGCATACCACATAATTCAATAAGACTGGGACTCCAACCAACACTCATCAATCCGTAGTGTGCCACTATTGTCAACGACATGCGCACGTGAAGGACTGTCGTCGCTAACTTGGCTTCCTCATAAATGCTCTTTTTGCTGTCTAGTTTTAAGCAAGGATTTAAATATTGGATCACTCCAATTATCAGGAATTTCATATTGGATTTTGCGATAACAGAAGGAATGACATCCAATATTATGATATGACGTGAACATTTGACAATATGAGTTTAATATCGGGTTGCAGCGTCGAGTTCTTAACACCAATACCATCTGATATTACTTATTCAAATACCTCATTTTTCCCCTAAGTCCAAGTGGTTTTCCGAATTTGAAATTTCTAAAGAAAAAAGAAGTCAACCCAAAATGTGATCCCTATTCTCACTCTGACAACCCCATACAATCCTGAGAACTCATTAATATCAGAGGTATTAAATAGCTGTCAAATATTGTTTCTCAACCATGTATTTACAGTGAAGTCCCAAAGGGATCCTAAGCTTTTCTAGCTATAAGCCTATAAGTTAAAACAAAATTTAAATATTATTATCATATTATAAATATTTTATAGAAATGTTATCATGAGTCTCACCAATTATTCCACAAAAAACTAGTTAAAATGTTGCTAATTTTATTTTTTCCTAATTTTAACAACTTCAAAATAAATTAAACGATTGATACATCTAATCCTGAGTGTTGGATATGTCTAATCAGAAATAGCTATATTGCAGACATGGACATTATCAATACTCAATTGAAACATGTACCGAGATTTCAAAACTTGGTTTTAGTCTGATGGTGATCACTATTAATTTGAGCTGAAAATTGGGCAAAGATGCCAGCATCTGACATCTGACTCAGTCCAGCTGGGCAACAGTTGCTTGGGCCAAACATTTAACTTTTAATACGGTTTGGGCCTAGGATTTGACCTGAGTATTAAATAGTCCGGCTCTGGGCTCGGGATATGTGGCCCAAAGGGCTTGAATGAGTTATGTACCCGTATCTATTTAATGCATTCGAGGGGTTTGCATAATAAATAGATATTTAAACTACCCTTATCATATTGAGGTGGGTTCGTACACCATGTATATGATATTAAACGACATTTATCATTCCGTGTATTTCTTACTGTCATTATTAGCCAAAAAATATTATCACAACACATATAGTAACAAAAAATATAAATCATGATCCAGGAAATAGTATTCTATCACTCATAAGAAAAATTAGTACTTTGTTTATAAGACACAAACATCGACGTTTTCACTTATCTTCAAATATATTCGTCACTTAGTTATTTTAAAATTTTATGCATTATCTTAAAACTTGATTATTCATTATCTAAGAATGTAGGTCTAAATGTGGCCTGCGTCTAGCCGATTATATTTTGAAAATGGGCATGGGCTTAAAATACAAGCATATATGAGGAAAATTTTCATGTGCAAAAATCCTCCCGTGCGAAAAATGTGCGAAAAAGGATTTTTGGGAGGTTTTACAGATCCAAACCGGTGGATGTGATCTACATAACCTAATACACAACCACACCAAAAAATCAATAACAATCCCACTTATTTGCCATTCGATCGGATTGTTATAAAATGTTATGAAACCGTTAAATTTGTAATGCCTTGATCAAGTATATGATACCCTTAGGATTCATCCATTGTTTTTCATGGGATATATATATATATATATAGGGATTAAACCCTTTAAAAATTTGCAAAAAAATTCATATAAATAAATAAGATTTTGCACCAACTTCCGATGTGTATGACGAAGGCCATATACATATATATAAGAACCATGTATATGTGTTGTTGGCACGAGAAAATTTTCTGCGCTGATGGACATATACACCATTTTTATTTTTTAAATTGTTTTATAGATGTGTTGTACACATCATGGATGATCACTATACCACAAATCAAGTAAATCTAATGATATTTGACATTCAATCCGATTGCTATAAAATCGATGATTACAGAAAAATAGAAATGTTCGTAACGAGTGAATCGAAAGTTAAATCCCCTAAGAGCTCACCCATATTAAGGTCTTAGGATTTTAGAATGTGTACAATAATTCCAAGCAAAAAATTGAAAAAAAACTCAAGTTAATGGATTTTTTATAATGTAGGTGCACAAAATTTCCTATGTAAATAGCACAAACCCATTAACATATATATAGACAAATTTTCAAGTGAGGCGAAGCAATACGAAGTGCCTCAAAAAAATTGAAAGAATTTTAAAAAAAATTTGATGGTTGTGATCTATACGTTTTAAAACCTTAATATACAAACTTTGAAAAGCATTCGGTGCTATTTGTCCCTAGATCAAACCATTGCAATATTGATGTGATCCTGACGAAAATAAAAGAGAAATTAGGGCTTTTCGTGTATTTGGAAGAAATGTATAATTTTTATTGATTTTCGAATAAGGATGACAAGATAAGTGGCCTCAATTCGAGAGGCCACTCTCCTAACTTTTGATTCGAGATAAATGCATAAAATCTCCCAGATATAGAGTTCTATGGACTGCTAGAAGATTTCTCACAATATTCCACATAAAATCCCTAACCCTAGCTGTCACCGGCATATAATCGTTGTTTTTTCTAAGAATTCCCAGAAATTACAAAACTATCACTAACCCCCAAAAATTACAAAATTGCCCATGTTGTATCTACCACACCACAGTCGCATCATTACTCCATCCCTGAAAACCCACTTTGTCCTCAAGATGGTGTTACGAAAACCATAGACATGCTACTCCAACTGGAGGTGCTCGTCCCCTCCCGGCTCTTCCACCTCAACGGCCTTGCCTTCTTCATCATCAACGGTCAACATTTGGAGCGCACAATCCTTACATCAATGTCCTGAACCGAACATCTCGTCACAACAAAAGCATAGACCCTTAGTGTGCATGTCATCGATCTCGGTCCGTGTAAGTTGCTTGATCCTACTGTCCGGTGAAAGCTCAATATCCTTCTCTTGGCTGGACTGGATTACTCTTGAAGGCGCCTTATCTTCGTTTGCCACTACCTGGCTATGAAAAGTGGGTCAGTCCCAGTCCCTCTTGCCTGTCGATACTCTATCATCTGGGCCAGCTAAGTGGTGTCCAATAGCCCTCTAGGTCTCTGAATGCATAAATCTACCTGAATGTTAGCCTTAAGACCTTACATGAAGCAAACTTCCAAGGACTCCTCATACAGTCCCGCACAAGGCCTAACAGTAACTTAAACATCCTGAAGTACTTCATGATTGTCCCATCTAGTCTAAGCGCAAAGAGCTGCTTATGAAGGTATTTCCCCCTTGTTGTCTCGAAATTGATGTAGCATGCAATCCTTGAATTCATTCCATGAGCGCATTGGTCGCCGTTGCTCTCTTCACCGAAACCAAGACAAAGCCTCACCCTCCAATCATATACCTAATGTCCTCAATTTCTCCGTTGCAGTGAGGCGCATCACCTCAAAGTACCTCTCTGCCATGTGAATCCTCACGTAATGGTCTTCTCCTTTAAAGATTGGTATCTTTATTTTTCTGATCATGATGTCTGTATTGAAATCCCCCAGGTGTTGCTCTCCCTCGATATCGTTCTTAGTGTACTACCGGTGTGGGCCACATGGGCCATCATAGTCTCCAAAACTATATCCCTCGTCTCCTTCATCGTTCTCACAACCTTCATCTTCCCAAACAGATCCTCCGTCATCCATGTACCCCGACACCTCATCGTAATAATCATCGAGCTTCTTGTAGTTAAGAATTCGTCGGCGATGTCTCTACGCAGCATAACCAACTCCGCGGTGCCCCTGGGGTTCTCCAAGTCATCCTCGGAGCCTCGATGCCCTCAAACCTGCTTGTCGTAGTCTGGATGGGCCGTCAGGGGGTTCTGTGGCCCCTGGCGGCTCGGTGGCTGCTGGTCGGGGCCCTGCTAGGCCGCCAGGGGGACGTTAGGCCCCTGGCGACTTCGTCAGTGTTTGGCAGAGCCCTGGCGGCTCCTCGGGTACTGTCGACTGCTGTTGGGGCTCCACTAGGGCCGTGGGGCCCTTAGGGTTGAGCCAGGGGTCGCCACCCCATTGATCTTCTGCCTCATACCCGGATTCCAGATCTTCGTCGTATATGAGCCCTTCCAGAAATTCATCAACTCCCGTTTCATTTCGTTACAGACATCACCTTTCTCGCTGGATCTGAGTTGATGCCCTCGACTTTACAACGATCTGAAACCTTCGCCTTGGATAACGTCACAATTTGTTGCAAGATCTGCTGGTTTGATTGCACGAGGGCTTCCAATATCGCGTTCATCCTCGCTTCCAAGGCCTTCCTGTCGGATCACATCTCCTCCATCGATTTCTTCAATCCTTCAACTTCGACATCGATTTTCTCCTCCAAAGCTTCAACTTTTTTCTTTGATTCCGACGTCACCATGGATCGTATTGTTCTGATACCAATTTAATGTGATCCCGATAAGAAATAGAAGAGAAATTTAGGGCATTTGGTCGATTTGAGGGAAAAGGTGGGATTTTTATTGATTTTCGAATAAGGATGACAAGTGGCCTCAATTCGGGAGGAGGCCGCTCTCCTAGCTTTTGATTCGAGATAAAAGCCTAAAATCTCCCAGTCTAGGGTTCTATGAACTACTAAAAGATTTCTCTCACAATATTCCACAAAATCCCTAGCCCTAACAGTCGCTTACTTATAATCGCTTTTTTCAGAATTTCCAAAAAATTACAAAACTGTCCCTAATCCCCCAAAATTATAAAATCGTTATGGTTGTGGCTGCCGCACCCCACTCGCATCGAATATATATATAATAGTTATAGAACAATAAAAAATTTTTAATGGCTTGATCAATTATCAAACTCCTAAGGTTCCCACCAAATTCTGTATGTTAAGGTTTTAGAATATGTATAACCAATCTAACATAACGGATTTTAAAGAAATGTAAAAATTATTTTTGGTTGCCCACACCAAGTGTTTTGTGAGGCTTGGCTGCATCAGAAAATCAATATATATATAAGATCCATGTATATGAGCTGATAGCTTATTTTGTAAAATGAGCCGCCATCTCATACCCCTTTTCTTCATAGACATACATACACATACACATACACGCATACATATACATATATATCTATATATCTATACATATAGATATGTATACATACATACATATGCATGCATGCGTACACCCATAAATAAAATATACACATAAACAGATGTAGATGTATACATAATATATACACAGAAATAATAGGTATATGTCAACGAAGGAGCTGTAGCAAATTTCCATAGGGCTCTAGATTTTTTCAAGTTTGGTTATGTGAGAGCGATCTACACATTAAAACATCAACACATCAAAAATCAAGTAAATTCAAACCTATTAGATTCTCGACCGGATCATTACAAATTCAACAATTTCATAATAATAGCCTTTTTGTAACAATCCGATCATTGATCAACTAGGCATAGGTTCATTTGATTTATGGTGTTGTGATGTTAACATGTATAGATCTCTTGCAAATAATCAGAACTTAAAAAGAAACATCAAGAAATCCATGGAAATGTGTTGCTAGTACAATAAGTTTCATGCACTAACAGCACATATTTATTGTTCTATTCACACATACATGTTTATATATATATATGAGAATAATGGCTATCATACGACATATGAGAGCTTCTCTCATACGCCCTCTCACATAAAGCACCCAAGTACAACCAAGTACAAGCCCATGTGGGCTTGTACTTGGGTGCTTTATGTGAGAGGGAGTATGAGAGAAGCTCTCATATGGCGTATGATACCCATTAATCCATATATATATATATATATGAGGGAAATGTGCCTAAGAATGACCTCGGGTAGAGATACCTGAGCACACCCCCGCTGTTCGGGGTTTGTGAGTATTTTTTTGAAATTTTTTTTTGCAGTAGGTAGATATACTTGTTATGTAGCTCCCCACAAAATTTCAGGTCAATCCGACACCGTTTGAGCGTACGTTCATCGATTTCAAAAACGTTGCGCAAAACTGTCCAGAATTCTGGACAGTTTTGCGCAACGTTTTTGAAATCGATGAACGTACGCTCAAACGGTGTCGGATTGACCTGAAATTTTGTGGGGAGCTACATAACAAGTATATCTACCTACTGCAAAAAAAATTTCGAAAAAAAATACTCACAAACCCCGAACAGCGGGGGTGTGCTCAGGTATCTCTACCCGAGGTCATTCTTAAGTACATTTTTTGCTATATATATACATAGAAAAATATGTAGGTCAGCTAGCTAAGAAGAAAATTCAACTTTAGTTGCCGTTTAAAAAATTAAATTTTCATTATTTTTAAACAATCAGAACCGTTCATTTTGATCTTCAGATTCTAAAATCTCAAAGCACCAAAAAATAAAATGAACCATAAGGTTTTGCTTGTTCATCGATTCATCATAACTTTAAAAGCTTCGTAGTAATAGAGCTTTTTGTAATGGTTAGATAAACGAACAAAACCCTTAAGGTTCATTAAATATTTGATGCTTTAAGGTTTTAGATAATGATGTTCAAAGTGAACATTTCAATCCTCCAAAAATAGAAGAGATTGGAATCTTTATAGATAACCAAGAAAAAAATTTCTCCTTGGTTAGCTGGCCTATATATTCCCCATATACATATATATATATATACATATATATGAGGAAAATGTGTATCAGCAACCAAAGGAAAAATTTCTCTTTGGCAAGGCTAAATATTATCACTACTTTTCCCAATGAGTGAAACTGTTTATTTAGATCATCGTATTAAAATCTCAAAACAGTAAACTAATAAACCTAAAAGGTTTTGCTCATTCATTCACTCATCACAAACTTAACAGTTATAACGAAATAGAATTTTCTGCATCAGACGCAAAATCCCTTGGATTCACTAGATATTTAGTGTTTTAATATTTTAAAATATAAAGATCAAGTTAAATGGTTTCGATTGCAAAAAAATAATGAAGAGTGAACTATTTAACAAGAGCCAATATAGGATTTCCTCCTCAGCTAGCTGATGCACATATTCCTATATATATAATAAAGTATACGAACATTCATTTAGGAAATTTCCTACACCTGCCCTATAAAACTTCCATTTTCAATCTTTGTTTCAATGATCAATGTCGTTGATCTTGATACATACAAAATAGATGATCAACATGCCAAAAATCAAGTGAATCTAATGCTATTTAACCATCGAGGTCAAATCCCACCAGGGTTCACCCATATTTGGGGGTTTGAAGTTTTAGAATGTGTACAACCCTAAAAAATTTTAAAAAACAAATTGGTTAACTAGGATAACTAAATTGTGTAAGAAATTTCCTACACTGCATGCTCGCCTACCATAATCTCATATATATATTTATATAGGTTGACTAGGATACATTCGGAACAAACATACGGATCTATCCATATGAAATTTAAAATGGGAGTTGCTATTAGCACAGACCAGAATGCTGAGTTCACAGACCACGCATTTACAAGTTTGCCATTAAAATCTGTTGCTGAGTTTACAGACCACTTATCTACAAGTTTGCCCTCTTCTTCCTCCCTCCCCTTTGCGTCGCCGCCCCTTCTCCACCGTCGCCGTCGGGACCCCCTCACAGCCCCTGCTCCTATCCCCTCCCCCTTCACGTCTTTGTTTCCTTCTCCACCGCCACCGCCAAAACTCTGAAACTCTGAACAAAGCTTTGAGATCTCAAATTGTGAAGTCAGGAGAGAAAGCCACATCAAAGGCAATGTGAAATTGTGAAGTCAGATCCAAAGGATATCAACCAGTTATTTGCGAGGTTGCAATTGGAATTGAGATTAGAAGAGAAAGGCATTACCTTTTGTTTCCGAGACCTCAGATGCTCTATAGAGAACAAATGTTGAGTTTGAGTGAAATAATTTTTCAGAGAACAAAGCTTTGAGATCTCTGTTGCTGCTGCTGGAGCATCATGATCTCCATCATCAGGTGTCTCAGCCAATGCGAAGGGATGCGGGGGCGGCGAGGGGTCCCGATGGCGACGGTGGAGAAGGGGGGTGGCGACGCGAAGGGGAGGGAGGAGGAAGATGGCAAACTTGTAGATAAGTGGTCTGTAAACTCAACAACAGATTTTAATGACGAACTTGTAAATAAGTGGTCAGTGAACTCAGCATTCAGGTATGTGCTCATAGCAACTCCCATTTAAAATTAAGCAACCTAAATGAAAATATGTTTTGTTAGATGTGATCTAACATGTATAAACTATCTACGAACAAAATTTCAAATGATTTAGATATGTTTTGTCTATACATCAAGTGGTTGCATAATTAGACAATTTTATTACTACTGTAAAACATTAATTTTGAAACCACTTGATGCATGAGCAAAATATGTCCAAATCATTTGATATTTTGTTTGTAGATAATTTAGATATATTAAATCACATCTATTGGAATGAATTTTCTAGTTAGGTTTTCCAAGCTTAAATTTAACACGGATAGATCCGCATGTTTGATCCATCCGAATGTATCCTAGTAAACCTCTATATGTATACATGCATGCATGCATGTTTATATAAATAAACACATGCATACATAGTTATACACATGCTTGCTTGCATACATTCATATGGGTCGAATTCTGAGTCAAAAAAAACTAAATGAACTCCTGCTCAGGCTTATATAAGTCCAGCCCAAGTCGGAAAGTATGTAACCCTACTAAAAACCAATGCTACATTTATCAATTTTGACTTCTTTTATGACCCTCATCGGATATGAATGTGTTGCATGCTCTTGTCCTAATTACAATAAGGTGATAAGAAATCATCCACTATCAAATGGTTAAAAATAATTAATTTAATTTCTCGTATAGCAAGCACAGTGGATGAATTGATGCCTTCCATCATCTCTAGCAACAATGTACAATCTTTTCGTAAACTGAAATTATATTCCAGCAGAAAAAAGGTACCCAACCCAGTAGTCACTCACTCAACAAGTTTCTAAACACGAATAGTTGATCCGAACTGCTATCAGTTTCAAAATATGCTAAGCGGGTTTGGACACTGAGGTCTGGATCCGTCTAGGTAGACCCTAGGACCACTTAAAGCCAATATGGCATTCTAACAAAAGCAGCTTGAAGGATAGACCATTTAAGGGGCTGTTGGATCACCCTCCTAGGCTTTCGGTCACAACAGTCATTGCAATACACAGTAAAAGAAATCCCACACCAATTGATTAAAATTGAAAAATGGTATTGCAAGCAAAGTGGAAGAATTAATTACTTCATCATCTCTAGCAATAGATAACAATCTTTAGGTACAGCAAGGTCCTATACAAAATAAACAAGGCATTGAGTCCTAGTGTCGCCTGATATGTTTCTCAACGCTATTAGTTGATCCTAGTTGCAATATATACCCATTAATTCCTAACTTCAACACATCATTAAACAAAATCAAACCTCGAGCTTTCTCAGTTGGCCCAAGAAGGCTTTATATACCCATTATTGCTATCAACATGTGGCGGCCTAACTAAGCAGCTTGAACTTGAAGGATGGACAACTTTGACAGCCACTTAGACACCACTATAGCCCATGTTGACAGCAATAATTGCAATATATTGTCTCCAGCTAAGGAAATGCACAGAATAATGTTGGCTATAACTAAATAAGTTTCTAAACATGAGTGTTTATCCACTGAAATCTGCAGCCGCAAGAAAGTAGATTTCATCTAACTTCATCAAATGATTAAAAGAAGACTGACATTGCAGGCAACATGGAAGAATAGATGACTTAACATCTCTAACAACATGAAAACTATCTTTTCATCAAGCAAAATCTGTGCCTCTGCAAAACATAGAAGCAATAGCCAAGAGAAGGGTACATTATCCTGAACATCTAACAAGATGTGCTCTTCATAACAGAGTATGAACCCTTAACCAAGTGGACGGTGTCAATGTAACACAATAAAATCTGGGTCTACATGTATCATCTTGTTATACTTGTATCAAATTGCAGCAAGAATTAATTCTGTGCATTTTTTTCGTACATGTATCACATAGTAGCATGTGTATCATCATCTTATGAATATAGTGGGGTTTCCATCTTAGATTTCATATGAGGATCAGTTAGAATGATGCCTAGTTTATAGTATTATACAAGAAGGCTTTCTGGACTAAATAAGTTAGATATTTCAAACTGTTTCACTGCGATGAACGAATAATCATTTCTTTAATTCTGCCTGGGTATGGTGACATTAAGATATCATATCTAAGATGGTTAATTTACTAGCACTACAACGGACTGTGCTTTACAGCAATCAAATTTTACATTTTTCTTTACAAATAGCTAACAAATGTAAATTAAAATATAAAAACAATAATTTCTTGCCCATAATCATTTTGGATTCAACATTTGATATAGTAGAGCAATCAGATAAAAAGTTGACAATATTACATTGGCCATTCTTGTAAAGTGAAAATAACAACAAACTTACTAGACCAAATCATTCTATTAAGGATCCAACTTGACAGATTAAAATAAAAACTGACCTCATCCACAACTGCTACTGCGAATTCATCATGGTAGCGACTAAGCCCGGCAGTGAGAAAAGCAATCAGATGCACTTGACTGTATTTGCCCTTGTGAACCTTCAGAAAGCACTTTAAAATGTAAGGTTCACATTCGTTCCAAGGTAATTTTCGTAGTTGCCTGAGAACATGCTCGACTGATGATTTATCAAGATCTGAGAAAAGCAACTTTCTGATATACTGCATGAAATAAAAAAATGTAAAATCTTAAACAGTCTCAACAACATAAACATATTTAAAAAGCAGTAGCGGAAGCCAACCTGATGCAATGGAGGACGAATTTTTGAAATCCGAGCAGATCGTTCAGGAGGTTTGCACATGTAGTAAGCATTTTCAACCAAAGTGCTATGGCGTGGATCTAAATTTTTGACATTTTTCAGACGCATCAATATCTCCAACATATTTGCCATGCGAATTGTTGTTTCAGGTGACCGATAAAGAAATCGCCCACATGTTTCAAGAAGGTTGCAAGCAACATCAATGTTGTGATGATTAAAGTCATCCAGACAGGCCTGCATGCCAAAGCAAATAACTCTCCAGGTAAGGGAAAAAAGCCTTCTACAAGATCATGCATATTGTAAAGTTATTCACATTCTCAAAATTCTCAAACAAATTAAGCAATGGTCTCAGTGTTCGACAGAGCGACCTATGAAGCATACCTACTTTATGCCTTGTAGTGTAACACCACTTACCTTTACATAGCAAGAGTTAAAAGCAAAAATTAGATGAAACATTAGGCTTTCGGAACAAAAACATACCTAGCAAACTGAAAGCGCCAATTAGATGAAACCAAGAAACATGGTTTCAGTTGAAACCATCTGATTTCGACCGTTTCATTTCGGTTTCAAAGAGGGACGATACAAAACTAATGCTGAAATTCAGTTTTAGCCGAAACCAAGCGGTTCCGGCCGAAATATGAGTTTGAGTTTGAGTTTGAGTTTGAATAATGAACGCATTGAATCAAATACATAAAAAATATTTATAAAAATTCTAAAAATTCTTTAAAAATTATTGACATTCTAAAAATTATATTATAAAAAAATCTAAAAATGCATTACACTTTTAAAAAATTTATTATAAATGCATGGTTATAGAAATATATCAATAAAAATACATATAAATCCGAAAACGAAATTCAAAACGAAACTTAGTGAAACTGTTCGAAACTTAAAAAAATTCCAACAGTCAAAACCGAAATTGAAACCGAGTTCTCAAATCTTTAAGCTTTTTTTTTTTGAGGGGGGGGGGGGGGGGGGTGGGGGGCACGCGTAGGAATAGCTGAAAGCACAAATTAGATGAATCGAGACCCTTCTAGGGGAACAAATATAGGCTTTTGTACGCAAAAACGTAGCACTGAATCATAAGCTTTTTTCCCCGAAAAAACATTCTTTCCTTTTTTTTCAACTAAGCAATGTATTGGTGTGGACTTCTTTTGACTAAAATAGCTGGTCCTCTCATGCAAACCACTACTCCAAACTTCCGAGAGCCAAGACTGTCGATTTTATTCCCATCTATTATCAACTTGGGTTTGGGGTTTCACTTTCGCTCTAATTTGCATCCTCTCCTTTTTTCCTACAAACAATCAAATATCCTTAAAATCAGGCCAGTATAAGACTATTTTTCGAGAAAAAAATAGACAAGACAACTAGATTGGATCAATGATTAGTAAGGCAATAGTGTTTTCAGTGAGGTATCATGTGCACTGAAACCTTGATGTAGAACATGTTAGTGTGTGATAATCATTATGTCAAGTTAGATATTTTCTAAAAAATTGCATAGGTTTTGAATTTTAGGTATTCATTATGCCATATAAGATTTTTTTTAAAAAAAATCCATCAATCTTAAAATTTTAAAATTTATTATTTTTGCATCTTTTTTACTTTAGTTTTATTTTTTAAAATATATTTCTATTAAAGAAAAATTGTATTTGAGTGGCTAATGCTAGTTTGCTTTGTAGCTAACGCTACGCAGCTTATAGGTCTATAGCTTCGCTACGCGCTTATGCTTTTTAAAACATTGAATGGTCAGGTAACGTACATTTAGGAATCGTTGGAAAGCCATCGAAGGCAGAAAGAAGCACTGTAGCTTGAAAACCACAGGTAATAAATGGGTCGGGAACACATTATGAACACCAAAAACATGAGATACTACACACTAATGGTTGGAAAGGGTCAAAAGCTGTTGATAAAATCTGATAGGCTGAATAAACAGTAACTAATTTTCAGGTTGCAAAAGTAAGACTACACTTATTGTAAGGGAACTGATTATCCATTAATTTTATTCTTAGTATGCCGATGTTGAAAATGCTGGAATCAACCTTACAAACAATAACCTCAGAAACTTCACTTATTTAAGCAAGAAGACTAATCTGTAAGCTTTCACTACTAGTTCTGGCTAGTGTTTTCAATTGAATGTGAATAGCCAAAGATAAAATCAATTTTTGAAGGTTCACATAAAATAGAGCCCCACACAAAATGAGGAAAAAGGTACATGCACGCATCCCCCCCCCCCAACAAAAAGAAATAAACCCCCCGCGCGCCCCGTCCCACCCATCTGCACAAAGCACTGCACTTCTAAAACTCGGTATACACCACAGGACCGTTTAAAAATCAAATAAAGGATTGTCTCGTGTACCATCAAGTGGCCAAAATGGGACATAAGGAAAAAAAATCACAAATAACATGGGCTTAAGAACTAATTTAAATCAAGCAAGATGTGGATCAAGATGCGGAGATGTTTAAGACCCGCTTGCAGAAAAAAACACCCACACCCACACCGGCACACACCCCCCCCCCCCCACCCCCCCGGCGCTCATTTTGGGTTTTGAACATTGTAGCCAAAAGATATAAACAACTTGCTATGTTCAGCCATCATTTGTGTGACCATTTGCAATAGAGACAAGAAATCTCAAAGTCATGTGAAGTTTTGTCTTAAGGCACTCTAAATGAAGTATCATTCTTCCAATACAACAACAGATCAAACCAATCCATCTCCCAATATTTTAGTTGAATTTAGTTAAGTCTGCATCAGTTTTGGTTTAACTATGTATGTGTATTTGAGTTATATCTTAACATATTTATATTTATATATATATCTGCTAAAAGAAATCAAGATAAATATGGTAATTACTTGCATCTCCATTCTCACCATACAGGTCAAATCACAAAGAAGTCCAACTGTCTTGTCACATCTAATTGTACATTGGCTCCAAAATCTGATATCATTGATACAGGTTTATTTCCTCAACAACACAACCTGCTCCCCCACAAGCACTTTATCAACCATAAACAAAGCATGCTTACTGATTCCCTGGTACATCTGTTCTTGATCATATAGACATTCACCATTATCTTAATAACCACTTAAAACCATACCCATCTCCTATTTGCATGGATACTTAAACTAAATGGATACATATCGAATAGTGGGATATGCAGGATACTTGTATACTTGCTGGGTGCTACACTGACTGCAAGTTACAATGCATCAAGATGCATAAATGATTAATACCATGTTGATTCAGAAATGTATTCATCTAATTTAGCCTCATTTTTAATGAAAAGTTAGCAATCTTATATTAGTTGTTGATTGATATAACTTGGCAATATAGAGTTTTGTGTTTTCAACCATGATGGCACGACAAATACATGTTCCAGCCTTCCAGATAAATACCATCAACATATGTGCACATACAATTTCATAAATTTCTGTATACATAACGTCCCGGTCCTGGATTTTCACGATTGTATGAATTCCGGTATCCATAGGTTCGCATATACATATCCATAACACATACTAGTGCAACCTAGGGCACCTCCTAGGGTAATTGGTGAATATACCCATACCACTCAGATAAATTAAAATTTTCTAACTTTTCTAACGGAACATTCTATTCCATGTCCACCTTACCGTTTATGTCTCGGAGACAAGTTCAGACTAACTGGGAAACAACAACCAAGAAAGAACAGACAGAACTTTTAGTTTGATACTACGAATTTAATGATAAGCAATCTATCCGCAGCACTCTCTCTTATCATATAACTTCTATTGGTTGTACATCAAACTTCTACCTTTTAGCATGTATGAAGTAATAAAAATTGATAACATAACATCCATATAAAACATCATTTATTGGAGCAGGATATTCATTTTTTGTTTTGGTTAAACACGTATTAATATTCACATCCTTTCTTGCTTACTGTTTAGTAATTCGATCTACACATGCACAAAAGGAAACTGCGTCAACGAATTGATCTATCAGAACATGATTGCTCTTACAATTACCAGTCATTCTCCAAGCATATAGCATGTGGTCCAAGCACGTCCTAATATAAGAATATATCTCCCTTCTGGAAAAGGTTCCAACTTAATCCTAGCCTATGGGAATTCAGTTTTGAGTAATGTATAATGAAACGACATGATGACATGTTTGGTTTGTAATTTATCATTTCTAATGTCCTATTTAGGAATAGAATTCCAAGAAATAATATATTTATGGATAGCACAGCCTTAAGCTACGAGAAAAAAAAATTAACTGGCTGAACACAACAATAGGATCTATTCAGAAATAGATTCCCTTATGATGATGCAACATACAGTCCACGCTTTTATGGATGATTCCTGAAAGAGAGTTAAAGATGCAGTGTGGAACATTCTATAAAACAGACTTAGACATTATCTCCAAAGACCCATACCTTCAGGCAGCTAAAAACAAGACCTGCAGGTGCAATCTTGAATTTGCATAGCTCTCCAATAAATCTGATGTTTTTAATCTTTGTTTCGATATTCGTTTGATCCTGAAAATAACAGAACTCAGAAGCATTAAACCAGAGAATTCAAAGAAACCCACTGAACTCGGTTCATTCATCCCTAGCAAGACCATCGAAAACAGAATACCGAGAATCATGCACAATCTCAACCAACCTTCTTATTTATCAAAAAATTGAACTCCTCTTCTAACATTGCTAGAAGCATATTGGGAACATCCTTCATGCATGTTGACAATGTAGCAACCAAACGAGAATAATAAGGTAACAACTCCAATGACGTTCTTGGGACATTAAACAGGGCACGCACTAGTTTCTTTCTATTTGCTTTTGAGTTCAAGTAGCAAAATTCTACCTGCAAGATGCATTTTATCTTCAGTAAAAATTACTCAATTACCTACCAATTCAAAACGTCTAAGCAAAAGGATATCTAGAGAAAGCTATTGGCAATTACCGTCAACTGATCTATAAGGTCACGGCTTACACAGCCTGGAAGCCTCTGCAAAAGAGCATCCAAGCTTGTCCCATCCAGTGTTCTACCTCTCTCTTTCTCGTTTTCTCCCTTTTTCCCCGCATCTTTCTCTTTTGGTTTTTCTTTGTCAGAATCTTTACCTCTTTCCTTGTCTTTCTCCTCCTTATCCTTGGCTTTTTCCTCAGTTTTTCCTTCTGATGATAATTCTGAGTCAGCAATGGCACTAGAAACATCATGTACTTCTATATCTTGCGGCTCTAGAGCAGTTTCCTGTTGAAATACAATCTTCATATATTCATTAGCAAAGAAAACCAACACAGCAAAGGACAGCAGAATTACTTCAAAATTAAAAAAGAAACAAGTAAACTTAAAACAACAATGATAATCTCTGGCATACAAGGATACTTCAGTACAGTCATGTGAAGGAGTAAATAGTGGTATCAATGCAAAGGTAAGAACGGACTTTTACAAAGAAGGCTTCATGAATGAAACTGCATGCATGGTCTACATAAACTTGGCTACAAAGAAGGCTACAAATTCTTAAGTTAAAATTGGCTAAAATGATGTTAAAGACTATATACAAATGCACCCCAGAACTGATGAAGATGGCCAGGACATTTTTTTAAAACCCCAACTAAGTATCAAACAGTAAAACAGTTCATGTAAAGACGTTTCGGAAACACACTGAACAACATGGAATAAAAAGAAAACAAGTGGCATATTGAGGCTCGTGCATACTTACACTCCGTTGTTCTGTTGTCTTTGGAAGTTGCTCATTCAGCTTTGGTTCCGCTTCTCCCAGTAACACAGCAGGAACAAATGCTCTGGAGGCATCCATATAATCAACAATAAATTAGCAGATTTAGATATCCATTCAGATATGATCATACAAGATTGCTATTTTTATTATCATGTGGGGTAATGATTTTTATATTTGCAAAGAGTCAATGACAGTTGGCATATGAAGAAGCATAATGATAAGAATAACATAGAACCAACCTGAGATCGGGTAAGAACTCATAGAAGGCTCTAGTATCTTCATCATCCCATATAGGTTCAGGCGCTGAAGATTCCTTTCCAGAAGCAGATGATACATCAGCTCCAGTGGTAACCCTTGTTGTATGGCCATCATCTGGCATCACCGGAGGTTGCAAATCAAGGGCCTCTGCTAAACTGTCAAAACAAATACATGACTACGTAAAATAGATAATGTTACGAAGACCGGAAGGGGAAAAAGAGATTTGATAAAAGAAAGCATCCAATTGAATAATGGTTTTCAGTGGAACGTAATGCAATGGATCAGATTCTGCTACTGCAGGATCAAAACAGAACCAAACGAGGAAAATGCAGAGGCCCTAAAAACAATGAATTTACTAAACAAGCTGCTGGAGTTGTGTTTGCTTGTAAGTGTCTGAAACATGTTTACAACCACTACTCAAGTTAGTAAAGTGATATAAACTAGTAGTCAACAAGACCTGATTTGCATGTAATATCATATAACCAATTAGGAAACAATAACAGTACCTTGTGTTCCAATGGACTATGAAGTGAATGTGAAGTGAATCCCTCCCAGCTTCCCAAAAAATTGAAGTAATCATTGTGGCAACTAACAAAGCTCATAAGCAGTGTATAACTTTACTGTGCTTCAGCTAAATGATTTTTTAAACCCATAAAATTATTTTATTTTACAAAATAAGTTTCAATCATGTATGTATGTAGGAAAAAAAATACTCGGTCCAACGGAACTAAAGTAAATGTCTCCAAAAATTTCACTGCTCAAGCAAACGCCAGAGATGCCATCCTAATCACATGACAACCGCATTGCTACCAGCATTTTGATTTTTTTTTTTTTTTCGGGGGGGGGGGGGGGGGGGGGGGGGGGGGGGGGGGGGGGGGGGGGGGGGGGGAGGGAGGGAGTGGGGGTGCTTGGCTGGATGTAACTTAGAAGGAGAGTGCTGTAGGTGAAACACTTTCAAAAACTTCCAGTCATTTATTTTGAATAAAGTGATGCCCAGAAGTGGGAGGATCACTCTTGCAATGTAGGTTAACTTTCTATTTTTTATTTCTGTTCTGAAGCCACTAAAGGTGTGGATGGAACATAAAAAAGAGGAGAGAGAATCTTTTTATTCATGCAATAATAATCCAAACTGGTAAACTAACGACAGATGTTATATTTTAAATAAAAATTACCATCATATTATTTTATGCACTTCCTTTGTTTCAAACATATCACTTCACAAGTCAAATTAGGTATCGGTCTGACTATGTGTATGTATGTCTCCCGTTGACAAAGTATTAATCATTCTTATACCTCTAAGCCTTTGCTTATGGAGAATGCAGCACACTGTAAAAAAGTCACAAATCAATTATTCCTTCCTGAACAAATCTTTGTGAAATACAATGGCTTAAAGTTGTAGACTCCATTGATGATTATCAACAAACTGCAATGGCCTTACTAGTGCCGTTCAAGACATTCCTCTCTAAAGTGGACTTTCCACGCAAAGCAACATTAATGACTGTTGCAGTCAGGCATTCATAAAAGAAACCACTTTTTTCTCAGCATGGTAGCATGAATGCTTACGTGCATATTTATGCATCATGCAAAGATCCTCATGTAATTCGATGGCTTGAAAATGACCAACTCTTACAGGTTGAACAAGCACGTAATCATACAATCTGTTTATTACTGATCAAGCTACTCCGCACCCATTCAGGTTTCTCAATTAGCACACAAACACAATTGTGACAAGAGTGGTGACAATTTCACTCCAGTATTAATCAGATAGCCATAACGGAAGCCTCATCATCATAAACAAATTATAGAAATTTTAAGTCTGTACTCCTTTACACTATAAAAAGGAGTATTGTCTTTTTAAAACTTAGCAGTCTGACTGTCTTATTTAAGCTTTCCTTCTTTCATTGCTACTTGCTGACAGAAATTTTATATTCACCCTATAGATATTAATAAAATACACTGAAGACCCTAGCTCTTGGAATCTCCTAGCAAAGACAGAACATCCACCAAAATAACATTGAAGCTGAATAGACTCTAAACAGTACCCTAATCAAGAAATTTGGCCAACCGCAAAGTCTTTCAATTGAGCACAATTTGAAATAAATAAATAAATAATCAAGTATGCTTTGCACAGCTTACTGTATCTCATTTTACTGTTTCAGTACTCTTGCACATGGAGCCTATTTCCCAAACCATGTTGCATTGTCCAATGACCTATCTTACACTACGTGTGCGGACAGGCACAAAGATATATACTACCAAAAAAATTGGTGCCCTTCTGTCCTAAATTCTAAGTAATTGCAATGTTTCCAACTCCATGCTTTGTCATTTTCCTATCTATAACTTGTTGCTCTTATGTTCACATTCCCATGTACTCCCTAAATTTTTATAGTAAACAGATCTATAATATATAATATTTTTTGTCCTTATGTCCTGCTTTGGGGGGGGGATTGTCATTCTACATGTCCACAACTGGCCACTTTCATGGTATGTGTTTGTAGACACACTTCTTAACGATGCAAAACAAAAAAGATCTAGGTTTAGGATTGGATATAAGGTCTAAGGTGGTGGGACAACAAGAAACTGGGGATAAATCTAGTGATTTAGGATAGAAATTAGAGATTCGATAAAAGGATAAAATTTGGACCTTATGCTCATGTCCCTCAAAACCCCACTCTCAACTCCTCACGAGAAAAGAGATTATTTGAGAAAAGGAAGGTTCCTCACAAACCAATCTAGAATTTCTCACAATAAACAAATCTACAAATTCACAACTCTGAAATTTTTAAGTACATCATTATTTAAAGACAATCATGCATGCACAAATCGGCATATCACAAAAACAACTAAAAATATAAAAAAATACTAGAAAAATTGATAACGCACATGCGCAACATGTGAAACTTAAAACCAAATAAAATAACAAATAATCTAAGTCTTGTATAAGTCAAAATCTGATCCCATCGCTTCCAAAGTCAAAGCCACCAAACATTGTGTTTGAAGCAAGATTAAAGAACTCGGTTTCGGTTGTATAACTGGCAGTGATTCTCCCGATGAACCGATCGTATCCCAAACCCATACAGGTGAACGAGTATACTCGAGCACTTCGAGAGTACCATGTTGAAGGAACTCGACAAAATGACCTTGTAACTTAAACTTTTTGGTTTCGACATGTTTCGCTTCGCTGATTTCGTTGGTTCCATTTTAAGATTCAATTTTAGATTTATCTATATTTTTAATGTATATATCAAGGTTTGATGTCTCTGTTTCGATCTCGGTATCGCTCTCTCGAAAATTTAAGTTTCGGTATCGGTATCATCCGTTTCGACGGTTTTGGACGTGAGTTTCAGTTGTGGTCCGTATCAACAGTGTTATAAAAGACGGTTTCATGCAAGGTCTACGAGCGCATAGCGCATAAGCAGATTATACGACCGATTATGCGGATTATGCGAAAATGAATATTTTAGTAAATAAATAAGCAATAAGTTTATGCGTTTGTGTGTTTGTGTATATTAAATTAAAAAATCTTAAAAGATAGGAACAATGCAAAAATTACATCAACTTTAAAAAATATGGATTAATTCATACTAAAACATTGGCACCATCAAGACGATCGATACAAAAAATAACTGAAGTTTAACGTTTAAAGCAATCTACACACAAAATATAAATATTTAGTTTTACATCCAAATCAAAAGCATGTCAAATATAAGGCCTTTGAAATTAAAAAACTGATTTTTATGCTTTAACGGGTAGGGTTTCTTAACGGGTTAGGATTTTTTAGTTGCCGATTATGTGCCCGCATATTCGCATATGTGGTCGCATAACATTTAAGCGGCCTATTATGCGACCGACCGCTAATTATTCATGCGGCCAAAGGCCGCCTCCTTATATGCAGGCGCATATAAATTGCTTTAGAACACTACGTATCGGTAGTTTCAAATACTTAAAAATCTATCACATACATATAAAAACTAAAGTAGCTAGAAGTTTGCCTTGTGCACCCACCATTTTACTTTACGCACATACCACTTATTTGCAAGTTTACCAAAAATAGCTTGGAGTTGCTTTGTGCACCCCCCCATTTTGCTTTGCGCACATACCGCTTATTTACAAGTTTGCCACCATTTTACTTTGCGCACATACTGCTTATTTGCAAGTTTACCAAAAAATAGCTTGGAGTTGCTTTGTGCACCCCCCATTTTGCTTTGCGCACATACCGCTTATTTACAAGTTTGCCATAAAATATCTTTGTTGTTGTGCGCAACGGCTGTTTTACTCTACGCACATATCACTTATTTACAAGTTTACCATTCAAACACAAGTTTGCCATTCTCTTAAGAGAGATCGTGGTCTGCTCTCTCTCACGGAGAGGCGGGGGCGACGAGGGAGAAGGCGGCGCAGCGCGGCAGCAGGGCGGTGTGACGCGGTAGCAGGTGCGACGGTGCATCGAGGCAGCAGGCGCGACGGCGCGACGGCGAGGTAAATTCCAGTCATCTTCTTCCTATTTTTCTTTTTCTTCTTTTTTGTTCTTTCTTGTTTATTCGTCTTCTTCGTCTTATTTTTCCACTTTGGACATTATTCATCTTCATCTTCCAGCCGAAATCCTTAGGTTACGGCTGATACCGAGAAAAAGGAGGGGTTTCGGTTTCGGTAGCCTCTGAGACCGAAACAAAACGGCCGAAACCCTAGGGTTTCAGCCGATACCTAAAACCTTGGTATATGTTTGTATGAATATGTATTTTTTCAACTCACATAAACACAAACCCAATAATAATTTAAACCCAAAACCAAACAGATGTATATTTTCCCCAAACCCATAACCAATTACATCTAATTATTGCACCTACCCATAACCCAAACCCAAACCCAAACGTAAACGTATACAGTTATACATGATAAACCCAAACCCAAACTAGTAACTAATGACTTGTGTATATATTCATGCATCTCATACTTACCGATCTAGGTGATATATCTCTGAGCGATCTATCTCGACAGCCTAAATCTCGCATCGATCTTGATCTCTTTCGATGATATCAATCTCTCACAATCACTTCGCTCTTTCATTAGGCGAGTCAAAACAGCGACAGGGGCAACATTGATGGTAGTGACTACGACCTTCTCTCACGATCCCTTCACGTTCTCTCTGTTGTGTTTTTCACTACGACGGCCAACAATGAAAAAATTCAATTTTTGTTAATAATTGCTAGTTGTCTCTAATTTCCCTGAGGGTTGAGAGTTTGTGCTTGAATGACCCCTACTATCTAAAACGTTAGTTTAATTTTTGATTTTTTTAATATTTTTAAGGGGTTTGCCCGATCTAACCGAAACAAAGATCGACAACCAATTTCATACATATCCCTGTTAGAACCAATACAAAATAACTAAATCATCTAGGTTTCAACTAAAACTTTGAACCATGGTTTGAAGTGTCACCAAATTCACTCTAACTGTCTCCTTTTCGAGTTGCAATCTAGTTCATGCATTCCAATTTGTAGTGCATTTTTAATGATTAAATTGATTAATGTGCTCTTTTGACGTATTCTTTCCTTGCTATTCAGCATTTTCTTTGTAATGTTATTTGGGTATTGAAGCCCAATTAACAAAATGTCTTTAGCAGTTAGTTTGTATAGGTAGTGGTATAATTAGAATTGTAATCCAATTTTGTAGTCAAAGTAGTTTGTTTTACCATATCAAGGCTTATTATAAACATATAAAAACATTTACCCTGACAAATAAACATATAAAAACATTTACCCTGACAAAAACTCCAATGTGTACAACGAGTTCAACTACCAATTGGATTAAGGCCCCCTCATAACATTTACCATCCTAAGTAGTGTATTGTGTTCCCATACCCATACAAGGAACTGTATATGTATATTAGTCGCATGCTTCCACTCTTTAATGTATAAAACGGCGAAAAGAAATAGCAGTTGAACCCGAACTACACCCTTCTTCATTCCCAACTCCCTCTATGCTTGCTTCATCTCTCTTCTGATTTCTCATCATATTCCTCTAAATATTTTGCTTAAACATATCCCCTATTCCTCTCTGTCTACTGTTCCAAACTGAAGAAGCGCCAGATTATGATGCCGCCCAGAATCTGGAAAAGAAGAGGCAACCAATGGATCACAACTCCATGTGATGGTTGTCTTTTGAGTTCTAGCCAAACTCCAGCTTCATATGACCTTGATGATTAGGAGGAGGTTAATGCTTTTAGGCAATAAAACTTTAAATGTCAACATCAGCTTAACTTACATAAATTACTTTAAAAGGGCTTTCTTTTACTGACTGCTCAAAATAGTAACTTATCTTTATCCATCAAATAGTTTTCCAGGATTTGTGATTATACAGATAGATTATAACAATACATCTTTAAAATAAACAAGGTACACAATGAGACTTGGCTTCAGTAACAGATTTCACAACAAGAATGTCTGTTACCATAACCTTGTCGCAAAAATCCAAGATATGGTAAGCATGCAATCTAGATGCTAGGGTATTTTACTGAAATTATGATACATGAGAATATGCTTTAGATCAGAAAAGTCATCTGGACAATAGAACTTACGAGGAAACACCACGAAATAAATGATCATACGACTTCCGCAGCTTCTCATATGAAGTCACGTTTTCATCATTGAGCTCTCCTCTAGCATTTAAGATTTTTGCATTATCAAGTTCCATTAACCGGAGAGACTGCAAAAATGAAAAATCATATTGGGATATCATTAAGCTGTGTGATAAAATTACAAGAATCCAAAAAATTTGGAATGTAAACCTCGGACTGAATAGAGAAACTAGAGCTGTCTGAGTTTGTGATATCGATGGATGCACATGAGGTAAGAAGAGGGCAAGTTGTCGAGAAAGCATATACAGAAAGGCTGAAAAAAATAAAAGTAACCATCACTTGCAACTTACAGTATGCTCGGACTGAAGGAGTTCTGTAACAGCATCATAATATGCATGGAATGCTTTCTTGAATATTTTTTTCTGGTCTGCTGTGACATTAAGGCCCTTGAATAACTGTTCCAATTGGACAGGGTCAACATAGTATCAAACAACTTCTAAGCACTACAATGAAAAATGACTATTATCAAAGGAACAACTTTTTCAATGCAAAGAAAATTGAATGTTAAAAGATACCCCATTAAAACATGAATTTCTCTTGAAGAAATCAGTTTTCTCAAAGATAACTGAAATTATAATGTGACCATGACTAAACGAAGGCAAAGCATTAACCATTTCAGAACAATTAGTTGATGAAATCTATATACACCTAAAGAAGCATTCAATTCATATGAGAAAATTCTTGGAGTGAAAATTATACTTAATGCAAGTATTATAGGTATATACATATGTAAAGACATACATGCATACATTTACAGAAAGCAAACTGTCAGAAGCATCCAGCGTATTGATATTTCCACAGTCACATACATTCTTTGTTTAGAATCCTACTGATAAGACTTGAACTCAAACTTATTAATTGTAAGGTAGATATTAGAGTATCATAATTTCATAATGCACCCATTATGCTCTAATGCTATTGACAGGATCCACATGTCCATAAATAGGATCCTAGTATCCTACCCATAAGATATGTGGGGAATTTGTTACTAGGTTGATTAAGCAGTCTCAAACCAATGAACTGAACCAAAAATCTCATGGTAGGTGATCCAAATGAATGGTTCATAATTACGGCCAAACAATTGTGTTAAAATCATACAGATTTGATATCTCTCTGTTATTAATGAGTACTGGCACCATGAATGGATTTTCAATAATAGAAGAATTGAATTAGACCACTTGATTGATATTTTAACAGTTGTTCAAAACACATGAATTACGTACTTTAGCTATCTCGGATTGGTTATCCAAGAGCATGTGGGAATTAAGAAAGATATTGATCGTAAAATAGTGAAAAGGAGAATGGCATCAGGAGTGTTGTGCGATCATAATATACCGTTTTGGTAAGGGTAAATTTTCCAAAACGATGATCAGACCAGCTTTGTTATATCATACAAGTGTTAAGCTATCATCAAGAAATATGAACAAAGTATGTGTGGTAATGATGCGGTCGTATACCACAGGAGGCGCGGCAAGGGTGTGGGCATGGATGTGGACGTGGGTTCGACTTAGTATCTTGCCATTTTTACTTTATGCACCACCCTTTTATGTTTAAGTTGTTTGTGATAGGAGAGTATTTAAGGGGAGTAACTCTAATTGTTTAGGTCATCGAATATTTGAGATAATTCGTCATTTTGACGGCTAGGGTTGGGGGGATTAGGCTTGATCCATTAACTCAAGCTAGGGAGAAGATCTACTCCAGTTTAGATCTATTTGTCTCTTAATTTGCATCAGTTCCACTTTCTTCTTTAAATTTCTTTTCTTCTTCCACCAAAAATCTGAGCTTTTTGATACGTTTAACCCTAATCGTATCAATTTGGTATCAGAGCACTCGATTCTATGGCGAACACGCGATCGGCTGCGACGAAAACTCTGGAGGAGCGACTTGATGCAGAGATCTCGGGGTTGCAAAAGAAGATGACGGATATGAAGGAAGAAATCAAGGCGGATCTGAGGGCAACCATGGATGAGAAGTTGAATCGGATCTCGGAGCGACATTCGCGCGAGATGAAGGACGGATTTGCCGAGGTAGCGAAGATGCTTCAACAAAAAATTTTGCAGCGAGATCCAGATCCGCAATCGTCGGGTACCTTATATCTGATCTCACAAACAAGCCCTGGAAACGGCGACGACGGAAGACAAACCCTAGTCCAAGGGGGTGAAGGAGGGGTATTTCCTTCGCGGGAAGGCGATCTGAGGCAGCCGGGGGACGGGCGGGCCCTCCAGAGGCCCGTCGGTGGTCGGCCGCCCCCAACTGGGGGCGGCGCAAGCGGGCGGCCCCGAATCGGGCCGCTGGAGGTCAACCCCCCTTTGGGGGCGGCGAACATCCGCGGGCCCATCCAGAGCCTGCTGGGGGTTTTCCGCCCCCATGGGGGGCGGCGGTGGATGGCGCCCCTAATCTGGGGGGGCGGGAAGGTTTCCGCCCCTGGCGGGGGGCGGAATGGGTAGGCGGGCCCACCTGGGGCCCGCAAATGGCGACCCGCCCCCAGTTGGGGGCAGAGAAGGGTGGACGGCCCACTTGGGGCCCACAGGGGGTTTTCCCCCTCCTTTTGGGGGCGTCGAAGCGGGATGGCTACGTGAAGGACCCCGAAGAGAGCATGTGGACGAGTGGGATGATGTAGGAGCACTCGCCAATGAGAGGGCCAGGGAAGGTGTGGGACAGTGGAGGGCCGAGAATCATACTTACCAGAGGCGGCAGGCAGACAGGGGAGGACCACTACGAGGAGACACATCCCAAGAGATGAGGAAGCTGAAGGCGCCACTGTTTGATGGAAAGGACCCCGATGGATGGATCTACCAGATAGAGAGGTACTTTGATGTCATGGGCTTCACTGAAGCAGAGAGACTGAGGGCGGTGGCACTGAATTTCAAAGGGGAAGCCCTTGCGTGGTATCGGTGGACCCAGAGGCAGAGGCCGTTACGGACTTGGAGGGAGCTGACAGGGTGCCTTATGGAGAGGTTCCAGGAGAACCACGGGGGCGGGCTATTTGAGCAGTTTTACGCTTTGAGGCAGAAGGGGACCGTGTGTGACTACATCTCTAGGTTCGAGACCCTTTCAAGCCGAGTGGAGGGGGTGTCAGCGGAATCGATGGAGGGAAACTTTTTGAAGGGACTGAAGCCAGCCGTGAGAGCTGAGCTAGGAGTACATGACCCTTAGGGGTTGGCAGCCATGATGCGAGTAGCCAGAAGAGTGGAGGACAGGCAGACTCAGGAGAGAAGGTCTAGAGGAGCGTGGGACGGGGTCGCGGCACGCAACCCAGTTCCGCCAGCAGTACCTAGGGTCACGGCCGGGACTTCGGCCGCGGAGACCAGACCTGGAGGACAGACTCGTCGGATGTCAGAGGCGGAGATGAGGGAACGCAGGGCCAAGGGCTGTGCTTCAAGTGCGACGAGAGATTCACGCCAGGACACAGGTGTGCAGGGCGAGCCATGCAGTTGGAGGTGACAGCTGAGGAGGAGGAAGAAGGAGACATCTTGGTTATACTCGACGCTGGGGACGAGGAGGCAGAGCAGCATGCACATTTGGATACCATGGAGGTGTCGCTCAGTTCCGTGGTGGGATTTACACTCTATCACACCATGAAGCTGGCGGACAGGTTGGATGATAGGGAGGTGACGCTACTGGTGGACATGGGACCACCCACAATTTTATCTCGAAGAAGGTGGTGGAGCAGCAGGGGCTTGATATGAGTGAGACGGCCACCTTTGGGGTGATCCTGGGCACAGGCCAGAGGGAGGAGAGCGGGGGCATTTGCCGAGCCGTGATACTGGCAATGCAGGGACTCAGATTGTGGCGGATTTTTACCCCTGGAGTTGGGGAAGGTGGACTTGGTGTTGGGGATGCAGTGGTTACAGACCTTGGGAGACACCAAGTTCAACTGGAAGTTATTATGTATGGAGTATCAGGAAGATGGGAGGACCGTGGTGCTGCTAGGGGACCACAGCCTGTGTTGTCGTGCGGCGTCCCTTAAGTCCATGGCCCGGGCAACACTAGTCGGGGAGAGGCATTTTTTGTGACGTACCAGGAGCTGGGGGCAGTAGCGGAGGAGCGGACGATGCCTCCAGAGGTGGGGGAGTTATTGGAGAGCTATGAGCACGTGTTTCAAATGCCGCAGGGGCTGCCGCCACAGAGGGACCACGAGCACGCCATCGTGTTACGGGAGGGAACGGCGCCTATCAGCGTCCGGCCTTACAGGTATCCTCATATTCAGAAGGATGAGATAGAGCGGCCGATTCGGAAGATGACACAGGCAAGGTGATACGACCGAGTGTCAGTCCCTTTTCTAGCCCGGTGCTCTTGGTGAAGAAGAAGGACGGTAGCTGGAGGTTTTGTGTGGACTGTGCCCTCAATAAGGAGACGGTGGCGGATCATTTTCCGATTCCGGTGATAGATGAGTTATTGGATGAGCTACATGGGGCGTCGATCTTCTCGAAAATTGATTTGAAGTTGGGATATCACCAGATCAGGATGAGGGCTGAGGATGTGCATAAGACGGCTTTCCGTACTCATGAGGAGCACTATGAGTTCCTCTTCATGCCATTTGGGCTGACGAATGCGCACGCTACTTTTCAGGCATTGATGAACAAGATATTCCAACCTTATCTACGGCAGTTTTTCTTGGTGTTCTTCGACGACATACTTGTCTACAGCCGCACGGTGGAGGAGCACGTACGAGACTTGGAGACGGTGTTGCAGTAGCTGCAAGCCCACCAGCTATACGCCAACAGGAAGAAGTGCACTTTTGCTCAGGAGAGAGTGGAGTACTTTGGACACGTAGTGTCAGCAGAGGGGGTAGCCGCGGATAGAGCCAAGATCAAGGCTATGTTAGATTGGCCGCAGCCGACGACACTGAGGGCGTTGCGAGGGTTTTTGGGGTTGACTGGCTACTACAGCAAGTTTGTGCAGGGCTACAGTACCATTGCCTGGCCTCTGACGGAGCAATTAAAGAAGGACGGGTTCCAGTGGGACGAGGAGGCTACGGCTGCGTTTGAGACATTGAAGATGGCAATGACGACAGTTTCGATGTTGGCACTTTCGGACTTTAGCAGGCCTTTTGTCGTGGAGACCGATGCCTCGGGGCATGTGCTTGGAGCAGTGTTGATGCAGGATCAGCGTCTTGTGGCCTACTTTAGTCAGGTTTTGTCTGCACGGACGAGGCAGAAATCCGTATATGAGAGGGAGCTGATGGCGATCGCCTTATCGATTCAGAAATGGCGTCCTTACCTGTTGGGACGGCAGTTTGTGGTGCGCACGGATCAGAGGTCGCTGAAGTATTTAATGGAGCAGAGGCTAGTGGCGGCAAACAATCAGAAGTGGCTTTCTAAACTTGTTGTCTACAAGTTTGAGATACACTACCGGCCGGGGTTAGAGAACAAGGCCGCGAATGCACTATCACGTAGGGACGAGGTCACAACCTTGGCAGCATTGTCGGTACCACTACTGACAGAGTGGGAACCGTTATGGAGGGAGGTTGACACTGATGAGGAGTTGACGAGGATCCGAGAGGATTTGATTCAGGAGGTGGCTGAGCACCCGGGCTATACACTAGAGGGACGGCGGATGTTATATCAGGGGAGGTTAGTCATACCACAGGCTTCAGTTCACATACCATTGATCTTTCAGGAGTTCCGCGGGAGCGCGATAGGGGGGCATTCGGGCGTACAGCAGACCTATATGAGGATGACTAGGGAGCTGTACTGGCGTGGGATGAAGAAGGACATAGCAGAGATGGTAGCCAGTTGTGACGTCTGCCAGCGTCACAAAACCTTGCCATGGCACCGGTCAGACTGCTGCAGCCCTTAGCTCTTCCTGAGCATGTGTGGGAGAAGGTCAGCATGGATTTTATTGACAGACTGCCCAAGTCGGAGGGGTACACGGTGATCTTGGTAGTGGTTGACCGCCTGAGCAAGTATGCTCATTTTATCGGGCTGCGACACCCTTACACTGCAGTGACGGTAGCCACGGCCTTTATTCGGGAGATAGTACGTCTGCACGATTTTTCCATTTCCATTGTGTCGGATAGGGACACGGTCTTCTTGAGCCAATTCTGGAGGGAATTGTTCAGGGTCCAGGGGACAGCGCTGCGGAGGAGCACCGCTTACCATCCTCAGACGGATGGACATACGAAGGTCGTCAACAGGAGCGTTGAGACGTACCTTCGCTGCTTTATGTCAGATTGCCTGAGGAGTTGGTATCGGTGGTTGGCGTGGGCCGAGTACTGGTACAATACTTCTTTCCATTCAGCGGCCCAGACGACGCCATTTCGGGTTTTGTACGGCAGGGACCCACCTGCATTGATCCACTACCACAGGGGTTCGACACCGGTATCACAGTTGGACCAGTACCTCGATGAGCGAGAGGGAATTTTGAAGGAACTGAAGAAGCACCTGACGAGAGCTCAGCAGCTTATGAAAGCAAAGGTTGAGGGACACCGCAGAGAGGATGACTACGCGGTGGGAGATAGGATATATTTGAAGCTGAGGCCATACCGTCAGAAATCACTTGCCCGACGCCGGAACGAAAAGTTGGCTGCTCTCTTTTACGGACCCTTTCAGATAGAGGTGAAGATTGGACCCGTGGCTTATCGGCTGACATTGCCCCCAGGATCGGCATTACATACGGTTTTTCATGTCTCTCAGTTACAACGGGCGATTGGGACGCACACGGCGATGGCAACTCTGCCACGTACTCTAACAGCTGATTCGGAGGTACTTATGGAGCCCCAGGACATTCTGCAGGTACGGTGCATCGAGGATGAGGGTCGAGAGGTGTTGGTACGATGGGTGGGACTGCTCGATCACGAGGCTACATGGAAGCTGGAGGACACCATCAGAGCGCAGTTTCCAGACTCCAACCTTGAGGACAATGTTCGATTTTTGGGAGGGAGTAATGATGCAGTCGTATACTGCAGGAGGCGCGGCAAGGGTGGGGGGCATGGATGCAGACGTGGGTTCGACTTAGTATCGTGCCATTTTTACTTTATGCACCACCCTTTTATGTTTAAGTTGTTTGTGTGCTTAGCAATTTGTTAGGAGAGTATTTAAGGGGAGTAACCCTAATTGTTAGGTCATCGAATATTTGTGACAATTCGTCATTTTGACGGCTAGGGTTGGGGGATTAGGCTTGATCCATTAACTCAAGCTAGGGAGAAGATCTACTCCAGTTTAGATCTATTTGTCTCTAAATTTGCATCAATTCCACTTTCAACTTTAAATTTCTTTTCTTATTCCACTAAAAATCTGAGCTTTTTGATACGTTTAACCCTAATCGTATCAGGTAATAATGCGAATGTTGTGATAGATGTGCGGAAACATTTGAAAATTTTAAGTAATAAACAAGGATATCTGAATGAAAGTTTGTGTGGTGGTTCCTATAGAAGATAACATAAGAGTATCGTTTGAGATAATTTAATCATATATGATAAAAATACTGATACGCCCGTCAAAAAGACAAAGCATATGAATGTTTAGATAAAAATAGGTAGATCAAAAATATATGAATGGAAGTGATCGGAATGGATATAAAAGTAGTTGGTAATGCGTGAAAAATAAGTATTTGACATCACAATCCATCATGATCAAGAGCCAACATTCTTTCTATTCAGTCCATAAAGCCGACCCTACTTTTTAAGATGAATGTTAAAATGATGATGATGATGATGTTACAATCACCTAGACGGACACCATCGAAAAAACACAGCAAGCGATTTCGTATGAACTCTTAACTAGTTGGCTTTTTTTCTTTTTGGGTGGGGATGGGAAAGGTGAAAGGGTTGTGTTCGGAGGGCGCGTATATGCAGTAGGTCAAATCATGTCTGTATCTTATTTTGAAGAAAAATAAGAACAATTTAATCTTTGAAATAATAAGACTGAGAAAATATTAAAAAGAATTCCCAACTCTTTTTCTTCAATATGGTGTGATCACTTCCAGCAACTTTCCTTTGAATGTTTCCAAACTCAAGTGTTACTTTGGGTATAGCATAGACGAAGGAAATAAAGGGTAGAGAAAACTATTAAAATAGACAACTGGAGAAAATACTAAACGAAATAAATTCATTGAGATCAAAATAGAAATTAAGATAATAATTAATAAGTTATTTTTTCAAATTTATGAGGATAGACCTTTTAAGAAGGGAAAATTAGGTTTCTAGGACTAAGGTACGAAAGCCTTAAGAGGTAGTTGCCAAAAAGTGTATAGCAATAAAAAGAAAATTTTATAAAGGTTTTAATTGGGCACTAAGTGTTAACAAGTGCCTTGCCGGCAACATTATCATTACCACAATTATAAATTATTAATGTTTATCAATAACTTATACCAATAAATAATTATTAGCAGCAACATTAGTTATTAGTGTCATCGTTTAAAGATTGACGGAATAATTCTTATTATGATGGTTAATAATTAATTTTCGTTCACAACTAAAAATAATTATCTATTTAACAATAATTACTGATAAATGGTTAACATTCTCCCCAATATAGTTATTGAAGGATGATCTTTATAAAAATAATACAAAAGTAATAACTATTCCTTAATTCAATTAATTAATGATTATTTGTATTTAAAAATTTTAGAAAAAAATTAGTTTATACCCCCAATTTCTTTTATTCGTGCTAATTAGAGAATAATTAATTTTGGTTTAATTAAAAATTATATTAAAAAACTCTCAGTGTTGAATTTTATCAAGTATCAGGTAACAAGTAGCGAATTAAAAAAACAAAATATGGTTATACACAATCAAATGCTTCTAGGAAATGTTTTGATTCTCACTTCCAGTTTGAACAACTTTTCCAATAATATTCCAGCGACCATCCTACCGATACAACCTTTCTAGTTTTCACTCCCCTTTATTAACATGCCTTAGATACACCATAGAAGAATCAAATCTGGACACGTTAAGCATAACAAAAGTAGCAGCCCCACCCCAAAAAAATATGAAATTTCAATACAAATCAATCTGCAACTAACACCCATGCACATATACAAACAAAAAACCATCATAGGTTACACATGTGGCTGGTGGGTCAGGACTCGGATATGGGTCGAATTTTTTTGGGGTTAATCTATTTACCCTTGACCCATACCTGACCAGTTAATTCACGAGTCATGGATATGCTATCCATACCCAACCCATGGGATCGCATATTAACCATCCCGTCAAGTCTGACACATTAGGTGTTAGGACCTACAAAATTCTTATTAACATATTTTCGACATAAAACTCATTTTTTAAATGTATAGACATATATTTGATTAATTATAGGATCAAAATTCAAATTTACTAATTTAGGTAAACAATGATGAGAACAGTACCCAGAAAATAAATTCTCTTGAAGCCAAATCAGCTGATCAGTCGCAAAACATGGGTAAATTTGATCACATGCTCAATATGATGCATTTTTATCAAATATTATATATTCTGTTTAAGTGGATCGATGACATACTCTAACATGATGTAAAGATTGAGATAGAAGAGATCTGAGAGGCGAGCATGGTGTTTGCTATGGCTAGGATGATTAAGTTGAGGGTTTGAAAAAGAGAGAAAGGGGCATGATTTAGACTTAGAGAGGAGATGAAAGGAGAGATATGGGAAAAGGGGATGGAGAGGATATCTGAGAAAGGGTTAGGTATTAAGGGCCGGTTGTTGGAAAAAAGTTGAGAGTTGAGAATAGAGAGGAAAGAGAAACTTCTGGTGATTTGAGGGATTTGGTTTACTGATACATAGGATAATGGATTAAGCATCTAATATGTCAATGGATTAAACAGGTCAAATCGAGTAGATTTGTCTAACCCGTAACCAACCCGTTAAATAAATGGATTGACTAGCCAGTTCATATATTGGTTCGACCCGTATATGCTTGATCCACACCCGCTTATAGCAGATTGGGCACATGTCGGGTTGGCGGTCGGGCTTGGATTTCCTTCCTTAGGTTTCACCCATCAACACATAAATAGAGGATTATCGCATATACAATATTAGCTAGAAAGAAATTTTGACAAGATGTAGAACATAATATTCGTTGCTTGGAAATAATGTCGGACTACCTCAGCAATGATCCATGCAAAAAGTAATAGTTTGCTCACCAACAACACTCAAATGTTTTCATTTGATATCTATAATCTAATCTTGCTACTTAAATAGTAATTATTGGTGCCATTATTGTTCAGATGTGCAATAAACAGAACTCATTTTCAAGAACATGTTCACTATTGATACACGTATAAAGGGATTCTAAGATATAACAACTAGCTGATTTGATATTAAAACAGACAACAAGCATATTTTAGCAATTTTTGTGTGTAATTCAGTGAGAGATGGGTTTAAGCGTACAAATATCCACCAAGGCTCTATTAGATCCAAGTCTAGACATTGTTAATACATTAAGTACAACTACAGAAACGTGCACAAAAGTATTGATTATAAACACGTTATAGGATTAAGAGATAACTCCAGATTTGATTATATGATTTTGTGGTAATGATTATGGATGCACGGGCTAAAATATATCATTATAGCTGAGTTGAAGTTAGGCAATTACTGCGTAAAATACTCTGACAATATATACGCAGAGAGAGAGAGAGAGATTCTAAATACATGATGAACCATGATGTGTGATTCATGCATTTCATTACAATGGCTCATCCACCCCTTTGATTATTATGTTCATGCCGAATCCATACAAGAACGAAATTTCATGTGGGTTTGTAACTTCAATCCATTCCATGATGTCATTTGTGGTATAATTGAATATCTGCTCATTTTTGCAATCTAATATACGTGAAAAGTATCTAAACTGCATCATTTCTAATAATTCTTTAAAGAGGATATCTTGATGAATTGAATAGAGCGCTAGTGGGGAAAGATCTACCATGTAATGTTAAACTGCCAGCTCAAATACAAGTATGAGCCAACATCCCAGGTCCTTCTACATATGGCTTAACTATCCACCTGTTTAAATTTTGAAAGAATGTCTATGTGATTTTAGGTTCTATATCTAAGCTTTGCCATGAACTTAATGGACATGGAACATCAGCAGATTATATACTATGCTAGCATGAATTTTTGATGCAATCAAAATTAGTAAGAAAGGTGACACAACCTTTTCCTACTACTTTGTATCAAATTCATAACCCAGCAGTTGGTCATGTGTATATGGCTAGCCTTCTAACTACAATAAAAAAGGCCAGTACCTCATCATTAACTTCTTGGCCAGATGGCTGAAGTCCTAAGAAAAATCTGCCCTGTCGAGCAAAGCTGGCAAGAAGCGACAAGTTTGTCTGAGTTGAATCACGGTCTTTTAAATGCTCTAAGCTGGTAAGGTCCTTGATGATATTTACAAATATGTTGGCATCTTCAATAACTCCAACAAAATAAAGTTCTATAAGAAGCTTCAAAGTGCTTCTTTTCTTCATTGCCTTCATGCTTTTATCTGCATCGAGATCATCTGCACTTTTTCCAGGAAAGAAAACTTTCAAGAGGCCCTGACCAAGGCACGGGGAGAAGTCCCTGTATCTTTGATGAAGCAAAGAGCACACCTGGAAAAGCAGACAACAACAATCAACTATATAATAGCTGCAGAGCCACTTAAAACATCTAATATTTTTTTCAGCAAAAAGAATTATAGGGATATTCTATAAACTGAAAGAAAGAAAATTAGATTAATAGAATATTACTTCAGGAAACAGTTTAAGACAATCGTAGTTGGTCATAATACACACCACATTTGTTTAGAAAATTGACATCTCCCAAATCACTAATAGAGGGAAACTCACAAGAGCTTTTCTTAATGCCTGTGACAAATAGGGACGTTCTTAGATTATAAGTCAACAAATATCTTCCAAATAACAAATAGAGTGAAACTCACAAGAGCTTTTCTTAATGCCTGTGACAAATAGGGAAGTTATTAGCTTATAAGTTAACAAAATCCTTCCCCTTCATTCCTGCTGTTAATTGGACTAGACATGTGTTATTCTTATATCTGCCTCATATGAAACAGAAGAGACTGCATGATATATGATGGTACAAAAGTTGCCATATTATATCTAAATTGAACTGGACTTCCCTCAACAAACTAGTTATGTAAGAGCAAACTTCAAGAATAGTATGCTATACAATGGTACAAAAGTAAAAGTTGCCATAAAACAGACTGCATGCTATACAATGGTACAAAAGTAAAATTTGCCATATTATATCTAAATTGAACTGGACTTCCCTCAACAAACTAGTTATGTAAGAGCAAAATTCAAGAATGGAAACTGCAAACAACGTAGTCGATTATGTTTACCCAGGTGTGTGATTGAGTGAATAATCACTCAAGTGCTTGTAATCAATAAACAATTATATTACTAATGTTCCATGAATCTGCATTGAGCTTCAGCTCAAGTAGATCAATTACAGAAATAAACACCATGAGACATCCAACAAGGTGGTTGAAAATGGGCTAAATGGCTAATTAAAAAAGGAGATATGAGGGATAAGCAAATTCCCCATCAGTGTTACTCCAAACCGTTCAAATCTAACAATCCACAAATATTCCGAATTGTGGTACATTAGCGATTTGGAACAATGATCTGTCCTACAGACTTTTACTAACATTGTAAGCTAAAAGATCAGGGTTACCAAGATGATGTGTGCCTTTGCTAAATTGTATAACACAAACTAGTATGCATACAAATATACCCATAAATCTGTGTATGCAAATACAAGAACTATTTAACAATCTCGTAAAAATTTATTTCTCCTTCATAATAAACGTATTTTGCTCCTATCAATCATCTAACAAAGCATACACCATACATACCATGTTTCCGACCAATAGCATTCTGCATTTCTGGTAACCTTGTTCTAAGCATCGCAATGGAAAAATAAAAATTAGAGTAACTGCAAAGGAATGATATCCAATGGACAATGCTACTTGAAAAGAAATTTAAAGTTAAGCTTATAATTATTATTTCTAGGAACTGTGGTAAAGGATTGCACATGAAACTGGTTTGATTCATTTATACTGATCAATATATTTTTGTTGATTTTAGTCGCAATTTATTTCCTAATTTATTGAGAAATTTACCAAAATTTATTACTGCCTGCTTTAGATTTAAGGATTTCATTTATAGAGTTATGGATATGATATTTTGGTTTTCGAATAAAAATATACTTAAACCCCTTCTAACTTCCATTTTGATGAGAGTGCTCACTGGAATTTATTTTGATTTTTCGAGATGTAACAATATACTTATATATTCTTCTGTTTTCAATCTGACTTCAAAAATTGATTGAAGGATGCTGGATGTGACATGGATCAGTCTAACAGTTGTACCAGATTAATCCTGAACACTAGCATCTCATTCATCAAATTTGTTCCAATCTCAAATCCAGATTTATTGACAACCTAAGATTTCTATATTGCATTACTCTTGATCGTTCATCTACAAAAATCCACATTATATACTACTGAATATCTTCAAAACTAGTTTATAATGATTATCGTTTCATCTCAAACGATTTTTGTGGTGAAATTATGATTGTTTTACCGCAGAATGCACAGAATTTACAGAAATTCATGTTTCCGTTTGTTGACTTTTTTGCAATTGTACACACAATATACATAAATCCCACAGCTGCGTTCTCCAAACGACAAGCATTCCAACAATTAATAGGATCCAATTCCACGCCTTTGGAGATTTCAAGAACTGTTATTTTTTGGAGAGCACAATATGATGGAGGTTGTAAGACGTGTTTCCAGAGTGAGGGAATGAGGAACGGTGCTTTGTGTTAGCTTATCTCCAATCTGGGAACATCGTTGATATTATGATAACATCTCAACCTGGGAATGAGATTGCAATCTTTGGTCGCATGCCCAATGGCTATTGAAGAATGAGCAGGTGACTCATAGCAATGACTTGGTTGAAGAAACACGCATGAATCTTCAAAGTAGGATGGTGTGAAACTAAGTGTGTCAGACCAACAAAAGTTGAAAGATAGTCTGCGGTGTTGATGGGGCAAAATATCACTTGGAAGCTAAAGCTAGCTGCTGCTCCTCCAATTAAATCAAGGGGTAGAATTTGACTGGAGTCACCGGACAACTAGCGGTGAAGCACTATTTTAGTACAGGCTGTGAAAGATGAGGGATAAACTTCATCACCAGTTGACCACAGTAAAAGACTCTAACCACTAAAAGGACAAAAATAGGGGTTAACAAAAGATCTGTCATAAAAGCGGTAACACGATTTAATGTTTGAACCTATTATAAAAATATTTTTAGTAAGTATATCATTGTAAGCTGTTATAAATAATATTAGATAGATAAGAGGTGAAAGAAATGAAATCTAAATGACATGAAACTATTCATATTTCTATATGAATTTGTATTACAATTCACTTTAAGTCTAAGAATTTTACCATTCACACATCTTTATATTTTTCTTATCTTTATACAACAACAATAATAAAGCATTTATCCCAAATTATTGGGATTGACTACATGAACCCCCTTTTTCAATTCTGTCCTAAGGACCATCTCCTCTGTTATGCAAGCACTATCATATCTGTTCTAATTGCTCTGTTATATATGGTCATTTAACTATTCCTAGTCCATGCCTTTGTTACACATGCCTGCCCCATCTCAATGTGTTCTCCTTCTTATCATCTACCCAAGCAATATCTAATTTCTTATGAATGCACGTATTAAACCCATCTTTTAGCATACTACATTGATCAATCTCAGAATTCTCATGGTTATTACACTCATTTCCTAAATTGTAAAGCATAGATGTTGTTGTAAGCATCATAAAGAATATTGCTTCTTCCATGGGTATTCTACAATCGGAGAAAACCAAAAAAGCACTGCTTCACTTCAACCATCATCCTTCTAGTTCTATGAAATACATCTTTCTTGAATCTATCTTAATCAATAACTGGTCTTTAGAAAACAAACTTTAACGTATTTCTTGATCATTGATACTTTTTCTGCTAATTCATTCTCACGATATTGTGAAAGCTGCATTCCAGTTATTCAGTATTCATTCTACTAATTGTATATCATTTAAATTCCAAACCATTCATCCATTTTGCTTTGGAACTTATTCATTGCATAGCATAATCAACTAATACTATATGATCAGAAAAAACATGCACCGAAGGACTTCGTCGTGAATGACTAGTAAAGGAGCAATGTGTGAAAGAAAGAAATACCAACTTAATGTTGATCATTGGTGTAAGCTTATGGTGATGACAATGGGTTTTGTATACGTCCCATCCCCCTCCCTCCCAAAACAAAAAAGCAAAAAAGCAAATATCATTCTCACACTAGCTGTAAGTTGCCATGATGCCATACATATCATTAATCAGATCAGCATGCATACTAGCACTTGTTGTTTCAAATGTACCATGTAACTCCAATAGAGACTCTATTATAAGCTTTTTCTAAATCAATGAAAACAATTTGAATATCTCCCTTCTGACTATATCTCCATCAACCGTCCTAGCAATAATGCGGAAGTACTTGATCTTCTTGGCATAAAATGGAACTGGTTTTCAAAAAAGATGTTTATATTATTAATCTTTGCTCAATCAGTCCCAAATTCCAGTGTTTCATTATATGGCTAACAGGATTGATTCCATCATAACTCGACCTTTTTAAGTATTTTGTTCTTACACATTCATACCAAAGTGTTAAGGCAACATATGTGGGCATTTTCTAAGAAACTGCAGTTTGTTAATAAATTAGTTAATATACAAATTCACTAAGGTCGTATCATCCTGACACTTTCAAACTTTGGTAAGAATAGCATCAAGATCTGCAAACAACTATAAACAACTAGTTAACCATGATACGGCTGTGAGCACCTACAAACAAGTAGTTTTTAAGGGTATTCCTTTCCATCTTGTGATACAATGATAAGTTTTTTATTGAATTAAAGTAGTTGCAGAATCATCCATTCTGTTCCTTCATGAATTTAATTTATCCTTGCTCTTTTATTTGATAAGCCTATTTATCTTATATACCACTGGATTCAGCATTGGAAGCCAGAGGTGAACCCTTTCTAACAGGATGAATAATGCACAGTTTCTACAGAGAGCAGCAGTAAATAGGAAGCTGGACTATAATCTCTATATGCTAGTTCCCATAAAAGAAGGGATGTACATATCTGAGAGGTATGCATATTCAACCCATTGCTCATGATATTACATATCTTTTGCTTGTTTCTAGCTTTGCAGCATCACTAAAAAGCATATCAATGGACCAGATCCAAGAAAACAGTTTGCTAGACTTGGACCACCGCATGGGGATATCATATCATCTTGTCAGTTCATGAGGCTTAATGGTGATGCAGATTTTGGAAATCATGGTTGAGTGCTAACTATGTTTCAGTTATTCAAAAAAAAGGAATGAATCCCTAGATTTACGGAAATGTGAATTCATTTGGTTATTTGGCTTGCTTTATGCCCAAGAGAGGAATGCAGTTCCTTAAAGAAAACCAACACCAAGCTCACCTTTTTTATCTAGTCTCTTTCTTGGTACAGAAGCCCTTGCTACTTGATTGCAAGAGCTTTAACTGACCTATCTAGTATCTCCATTGGAGAATATGATGTCCACAGGGGTTGATGAAAACTAATTGAAAAATAATTAGGGTCGTATTTAGGTGTCTCATGATTTTTGAAGTTGCAATATTTAAAAAATAATTTGAATACAATTAAGGGTACTGTAATCCCTACAAAATGTAGGGTTTTCTAGTAAGGTTTGAAACCGAAACTATATTGGCCAATGGTTTATAATATTCATAGAGGTTACATCAAAAGTATCGGACAATATGAATCGGAAGTATCAGACTTTATTTATTGATTGTCTTATCTCGATCTACGCATTGATTGCAAGTGGAGCCTCATCTTCAACAAGCTCTTCTGCAATCCATGAGTTTTCTCTATCATCCAAGACGACGTCAAATTTTTCTCACTTTTACAACAGGTCATCATCATGAAACATATTATGCAAATCAATCAGCTTAACTTCAAACTTCAATCTCTGTTCATTTCACCTTATGTTATAATTGAATTGGCTCAGTATTATATGTGTCACTGTAAAATTTGAATAATCTAGCCAGGTACTGATATGTAGGGGTTTGACTATTATTACCATACAAATTAGATATGTATATTACAAATTTTTTTGAACGTTTATTTTGATTGTTAAATGAAATTCTTTCAACCATTATATGGCACAATTTAGATTTTGAAGTTTTGACACTTAAACTCAGGATTTCCTTTTATATTGATTGCTACAAGCTACTTAGTTTTAGCTGATTTCGGATGGAGTCATGGATTATATAGGATGCTTGAAATTTGATACTATTGAGAATTACATACAAATACACCAAAACTCCAAAGTTATGATGAGGCTTAAAAGAAATTTTTTATACTCTAACACGTCCTAGTAGGTTGAGTTCTCTTTTTATGGGTCAAAACCCTAAAAGTTGATTCATCGCAGTATTTTTTTTATTGTACTCCACGTTTTAAAAATTGTGCACTCTGTGGGATTAAAATATTTTTAAAATTCAATACTATTATGATACAATGTTGAATTCCATACCATAACACCAAAACTCTAAAGTTGTGAAAAGGGTTGAGGGAAATAGCTTTATACCCAAACAGATACAATACAAGTTACAAGTCTTAGTATCAGTCAATTCGTCAAAGCATGATTTGTAGGAGCTTTTTAACCATTGTGGAAGCCTTTATATTAAACTCTATCTTATATGATAGTACTAGAAATAACCCATGTACAAATTGCACGACACCCCCCAAAAACCAACCCACGGGTGTTTCGATGAGTGCAGAAACGGGTGAAAATGAGAATAGTGGGTTTGAGTGTGTGTAGTGACTTGGGGGGTTTGGTTTTTTTGCTTGGGTGTGTGATTTTGGGTGTTTGGATTTGGGTGTGTTTTTTGGGGCTGGGTGGAGTTTTGTGTTTTTTGGGTTTTGGGTTTAAGAAGGTTGTCCCATGTGGCGATGTGACATTACCACATGGGACAAAGATTCAAAAACCTCCCCCTTTTGTAATATAGATATAGGAGTTGCTTTATGGGTTTCAGTTACATCCTTTACGGGAAGAATTGAGGACTATGTTGCACACATTCTATAAAACCCATACATAAATGGTTTGATTCCAAAACTTATATATAGAATATGCAGCCTTGCAGGTAAGTGAAACTTACCCAATGATTAAACATATTCTCACTAAATCTCGGTTCAAAATTTGTTGACATATTAAGTCAAGTCAGCTAACAAGAAGTAATTATGGTAAATTTATATAAACCACTCAAAAAAGATATAGAACATTGATAAGAAACCATGTAAATACTATTAGATATATGTTGATTAGAGAACATCAGACGGCACTATTCGTAGATATTACAAGTTTACACAGTAAATCAACGATAAAAGGTGACGTAGTCTGCAATCTTAGTTAATCAACAAATAAAATAGAAAATGTATATTACCTGCACAGCAGCTTGTATGTCTGATGTTTTTAGCTTAGCATCACATATGGCTGCTACAGCTTCACTAACAAATTTGCTTAAGTTAACACTTCGTAATTCATCCATCAAGCCTTCTCTTTGATCATCATTTATTTGCTTGAGCTTCTTAATAACAGCAGTATTCCGCTTTATACTGGAATCTAGTGTTCTGAGAAAGCAAGAATCTGGGATGAAAGTATTACTATCAGAAATATGTGGAGAAAACTTGACCCAATTTAAATAAAATAAACATGTTAGGTATCGCACCCACATGCGCATGCACACACGCACAAGCGCACGTGCGCACAGCACATATATACAAGAGAATAATGGGCCCAGGTACACCCACCAACCACAATGCATATTGTGCATTGAAATTGGATAATCAGTTGCGTTGATTTTTGAGTTAAAAATTGTGTACATTCTATAAATAAAAAACTGGAGCCATTTGCTCATGCATCAATTGGCTGCAAAAGTGAACATGTTTCCCACAATTTACCAAAAGAAATATCAAGATCCATGAATTAGAACTCAGACGTCCTCAAAGCATTTTGCTTCTCATTAATTAATGTTTGAAGACATGTGGATTATTCTGAAGAGAATGGCTCATCCATAAGGATGGTCCACAGAAATTAATCTAATTCATGAATCACAAGGCTTCTTTTGTTACATTTTCAAAACTGTTCATTTTGTAACCACTTAATTTCTGGACAAACCATCTTCCAGATGCATGATGTTTCATTTATAGGCCATTTAAAACACGGACATAAAAATGAATGCAGTAAAGTACCTAATTACCCTAAAAATCTTCATAGGCCTGGAAATCTGACGATAAATCTCGTGTGCATGCATTTGTACCGCACGTGTAAATTTTTATCTTTTTTCCCTTTTTTTCCTTTTTGGGGGGGTTTGAGGGGGCAGAGGGGGAGGGCAAGTGGACAGAAGAATGGATGGATGGATGGATGGATGTGTTTATATTCCTGTGTATATGAGTGTGTGTGCGTGCGCACTTGTGATGAACATGGAAGACTACAAGAGAGATTTTCCATCGTTTCCTCATCCACAGGGTTCCTCCAACAGAGAAAAAATCCATGAACAATAAAGAGTTATTGCTACATGGAAGTACATAGTGAGATGAAGCAAATATATAATTTGAGAGAAATTCAGGCAAAAAATAATAAACTCATCATTTATTTGAGCTAAAAAAAGAGACAGGTAGAGAAGACAAGTCCTCATCCACATATATTGGTATCAAACACCTTAGATGGACAACAGATGTGGAAACACAATCAAATGATCACTTGTCAAAGTGTCTTGTGCTCTCAGCACCTGTTGTCAACCTCTGAGGGGGGAAAATATGAATAATAAGTACGTAGGAAGATACTGTAGGCTCCCAAATGCATTAAAAACCCGTAACTGTAGACTTTTCTCTAGCATCATAAACAGCACCCTCAATGAACTTGTATATTCAACCTAATTTTAGAACTCCAATGTGTAAAACTAGACAGAAAAAATTACTACCTTCCAAATCACAGTGATTTAAAAAAACAACATATTCACATAGAACAGATGATCCATTGAGAACTTACCAGGTCTTTCAGGATTCAGATTACTATGACGGAGAGAAATTTTTGCATCGACAGCTCTTTTATATTCTTCAATTCGAGCAATACTTTCCTGCAGGTTGAAAGAAACTTATCATATACATGCTCATGATAGAAAGAAAGTTTCACATCTCAGACAAATGATAGCGATATTTCAGAAAACATAAGATACACCCGGCATATGTCTGATGCTATCCATTTGAAGATTTGAAATGATATATATGAAGATACAATTATTTTGAACATAAAGCAAGTCAAATGTTTACTGCCAAAAACAGCACCGGCTATAATTGTTCAGAAAAATTGACCAGTTGCTGAAAACATGACACTATAGTTGTCATGACACTATAGTTGTCTAAATTTCATTGTTTTGCATAAAAAACAAAATAACAAAGCAAATACCAATTCCCATCAAGATGGATTAACCTACAAATACAGCTAGCCAAATAGGAAGAAAACAATAAAATTCGATATCATTCATGCAAAGATCCATCGTTATAGACAACATCAAGTCCAAATTATTTCTGACTATCTGTTCTGCTAAAGATTGACCAATTAGCGAAGAAATGTTTGCATTTTGCAACTGTAATGCTATGAGTTCTAAGGCTGTTTTGCCATATTTACAGCAAAGAGAAAGAAACAAAAGCAGGAAAAAGAAAGAAACTTAAGCACAAGGAGAACCGTGTGTCATCATATCTGTAACTACACCTGAAACAACCCCCCCCCCCCCCCCCCAAAAAAAAAAAAAAAAATCTGAACAGTGTTTTTTTAAATTCACTTTTATTTGAAAAAAAATAAGGAAAGGAAAAAAGGGAAAGAAAAGCTAACATATTTATAGCTACTCTTTATCAGAAATTAATATTATATTTGAAATTTAATTGCCGTCATTTTTAACATAATAAATTCTAAATCAAAAACTGAACCAGTTAAAAAAGAAACACATCAAATCAAAATTTAATTATAATTCCTAAATAAGTTATAATTATTATTGATATAACTTCTTATAAAATTAAATTAACAATATAATTAATATATTAATATATTATTAACTATATTTTTGAAAATTTCATTGCATATGATCGCTATCGTGGTGGAATTCTAAATTACGAGTATGATGAAATTGCAATGGTAACACATCAAATTGGGATTTAATTTTAAATTTTAAATTACTTAGAATTGATGAATCGTTATAAAAGTTATAGTTATTACTTAGTTGTAACTTCTATTAAAGTAAATGAATACAGTATTACTTATATACGAAAATTTTATTGCAAACTACTCCTAAAGTAATTAAATTCTAAACCAAGAATTCAATCAAATTTTAAAAAAAGAAAGCATATCAAATTAGAATTCAATTAGGTCAACAAAATTAGTAGAAATTAATAAATTGCCATTTGTTATGAACGGGCTTTTGTAGGCACATATGGAGCCCACTTGTGTTTAGGATATTCACCCAATATGTAACCTTTTTCCTATAAATATAGGGCTACGGGTTTAGTAGTCGTCACCCTCATAACACGTTATTAGCACGCTCGTCGGCTGAGCCGAACCTCCGCCAACAGACGAATTGTGAGAACATGGATTAGGCTTTCTTCTCCAAACTTCGCTGGATCCGGCGGGTAGGATCTAAAGGTAATCATCTATATTCCCTAGATCTAATTTTTCATGCGCATGCTGATGGATCTGTGTTGTTTTCTATTTGATCTACATGAAATCAACTTTTCTGATTAGATATTTATGAAAAATCATTTTTTAAGCATAGATCTTTATTAAACTCAATGTTTAAACGGTGAAAATCAATTTTTCCTAATTATAAAGATTAAAAATTGAATTTTTTAAATAAAACCCAAATTTTTTGATTTAAAATTGGTGGATCAAGAGGGATGGAGAGAGATCTAAAAACCCTAGCCGCCCGCAGCGGCGCCCTCCCCGTCGCCTAATCGCGGGACCTCACTCCGCCTGTAGCGGCGGACCCCCCACTGCCGCATATAGCGGCGGACCAAACACCCGACACATGTACCAGCAGGCACCCCCCTCTCTCACCGCGTGCCGCCAGCCTGCTGCCGCACTCGCACGTGCGCCGCGGGCCTGCTGTCGTCCCGGTGCGCGTCGCTGCCTGCAGCCGCTCCCCGCGGTGCCCCCGCTTGCGGCCGTCGCCGCTCCCCGCGGCACCCCGCCCACGGTCTGTCGCTGCAAAACCCTAATTAGGGTTTTTTCGGAAAAAAATTTTAACGAATGGCTTATAAAAATTATTGATCCATTTTTTTAATTAATTTCGGGACGATTCTATGTTATTTCATCACCAATTGCATTTTTCATATTGGATTATATTATTATTTTTCATGTTTAATAATTATGAGGATCCTGAGACCGCTATGTCGTTAGTTAACTAACCTAATGGGTAATGACGTTTCCACGTAGTCCAATTAATTATTAAACAAAAATATTTTATTCCATTGAAATGCATGTGATGTTGCATATTGTCATTGCTCGTAGCATGAATTTATTTGCGATTAAACATACTACATGCATGTGATGAATAAACAAATGCATGTTGCATTGTTGATGTTTCTGCGACGAATGTTAATATTTTGTTGTGATTTTGGATCGACTATTTGTCACCATTTATTTCCCTTGCATTTTCTTCTTTTGAGAGAAATTGTAGTGAGGATTAAATTGTATAAATTCCAAGATTGGCGCACGTCCCATGAAGATGAAGATCTACTTTCAGAAGAATATGGGCCACATGTGGGTTCCCGAGTTGTATTTTCTTTTTAATGGGACTGTATATGGACTTTATTTTTAAAATGGTGACTAGCCGATTCACACAACAAATATATGTGCCTGAATTGCATGGTTATTTATTTCTTTTTAAATATTTAATTATTACTTGTTTAACATGCTTAGATAAATGGCAAAGATAGCGAGCGTCGACTTCGACGTATTGGAAGCTATAGACAAAAATTACTTGAGCTGGCAATTGGATATCAAATTCCACCTGCGCCCACACGGCTTGAGTCATGCCATGTTATTTGCGATTCGGTTTCTGATATAGATAAGGCAAAAGCCATTATATATATCAGAGCCATATCGATCGGACCCTGAAGTCCGAGTACCTCACAGTGGAAGACTCATATGAGTTATGGACCGCACTCGAAGATCGATACAAACATCAAAAAGATGGTATCCTTCCTCGAGCGCGATATGAATGGGAGAACCTCCGTCTACATGACTTCAAGTCCATTGCCAAGTACAATTCGGCATTATTTAATATCACCTCACGCCTGAAGTTGTGTTGTGAAAAAGTGACGGAGGAACGCATGTTGGAGAAAACTTTAACATCTTTCCACGAGAAGGATGTTATACTCGTGCAAAAGTCTCGTGACCGTAAATTTACAAAATACTCAGAACTTCTCTCATGCCTTCTGATGGCAGAACAGAACAGAGACCTCTTGCTGGCCACCCATAACTTGTGCCATGCTGGCACTACACCTGCGCCTAAAACGCACAATATCTCTTCCCAGAAGAAGAAGAATAAATTCAAAGGCAAACCCCAGAAGGAAAAGGCAATGAAGAAGCGGGCTAGAGAACCCCTCCAAAGACCAACAATGAGGGGAAGAGGAAAAATGTATGGAAGAGGAAAGACAACGACCAGAGATCTGCCCCCAGGAAAGACTGGAAAGACAAATGCCACAGATGTGACATGGCTGGACACTGGTCCAGAAACTGTCGTACTCCACGCCACCTCCAGGATTTTGATGCGGACGCGCCAACCGGACCCACATCCCCAAGAGCCGCCAGCCCCCCTTTGATGACTTACGTGCGACGCCGAAGACGTGGGGACACCGTGTAGTTGAAGCCAGGGGTATTCTAGTCTTTTCAGACCAGATTAGTAAATCCCTCTTTTCTATTTATTTAGGGCTAGCCGCCTTTCGTATTTTTCATGCTTATTTGTGAAGAACAATTAGGTATCCATTGTGAAGGTGCTTAGGCTTTGGTCCGCTCATCCAAAGCTAAGAGATAGTGTTTCGTCTCGAAAAGGCCCAAATTATCTTTTGTTCTTCGTGAAAATCTTTATAAAAATTCCTCTTTTTACATTTTTCCACCTTTAAATAGCTGATTTGATTGATCGATCCACCGGATCGTATCAAATTGGTATCAGAGCTAGCCCCATGCTACGACCCACGTTGCGGAAGGGGCGACCTGGGGAAGGAGCGACCTAAGAGGGGGCGACCTGGGTGAGGCCAGAGTGAGCCACCACCCCAGAGTGGGCCGTCGTGGACGGCGTTGTCGGAAGCGTGGTGGTATGTTAGGATCCAAAAATAGTCCCACATCGGAAGTGCAAAAGAAAAGAAATAGTTTAAGTATTAGAGGGCCTCTCCACCTAATACCAATTGGTTTTGGGTTGGATGCTCAATAATACTTAATAAATGGGGTGTGATCCCAGTGTTATGGGCCTAGTATAGGATGGGCCCTTAGCAAGGCTATTGTTAGAAGTCTAGTATGGGATGGGTTTCTAACGAATGGGCTAGTGTTAGGGGCCTAGTATGGGATAGGTCTCTAACAATTGGTATCAGAGCAGTGAGATCCAATGGCGACGAGCACAAGATCGAAGACGGATATCGTGGATGAGAAGATTCAAGGGCTTCGAGAAGAATTCAATCGGGGGATCGAGGGGTTGAAGAAAACCCGAGGGGATTCAATCAAAGATCATACACATTCACAAGAAGACATCCAAATAGAACTCAGGGCCATGAGGAGGGAAGCCGCGTAGACGGGACGTGATCTCCAAGGGTTGAAAGAAGCCACTTCAGATCTGAAATTTTTTAGAGAGGCCAAAACGTCAATTCCGGCGATGATGGAGATGTTACAAACCCTAACGGCCGGAAAAGAAGGAGATCGGGGCAAGAGGATCCAAAGGGAAGAAAATCAGAGCGATTCCATGCTTGAATCAGCAAATCAAGGACAATCGGAGGCAATGACGGCTGCGACAGGCCCTCTAGCGTTTGCCGCAGCCGCAACAAGCCCTAACGGGCCTGTCCGACCAACGACAGGCCCAGTCGGGCCCTTCTGCAAGGTGGCAGGCCCAACCGGGCCTGCAGAAGCTTCGGCAGGCCCACCTGGGCCTGCGCCAGCCTAGGCAGGCCCACCTGGGCCTGCGGCAGACTCAGCAGGCCCTTCGGGGCCTGCGCCAGCCTCGACAGGCCTCTGGGGCCTGCGACAGCTTCGGCGGCCCCCGGGGGCCCGCGACAGCAGTGACAACCCCTTGGGGGCCTGCGACAGCGGCGGCACCCCCTTGCGAGGGTGCTGGGGGACCGGCGGCCACTTTCCGAGGGTGTGGCGGCATGGGCGGCTCCCACCTGGGGCACGGCGAACATGGCAGGAGGCTTCGGAGGAGTCGCATGGTTCGCTCCCTTTCCAAGAGGGGCATCGGGGCACGGCGGAGAAGGATATGCACGGGGTATCACCATTGGGGCCCATGCGGGTCAATTCTGGAGACCAGAGGCTTGTCCACAGGTACAGAGACCAGCAGCTGACTCCAGACAGGCTTTTGAGGGCTTCCCTGGACGGGGGCAAGGTCCGGGAGGCTATGTGTGAGTCCAGACAGCGCCTATCCAGCAGCACAGAGAGGTCGGGGGCCCACTTTGGCGCGACCACCGGAGTTTCTAGTGTACCACTACCAGCCTGAGGCTTGGGAGAGGCCTGTTTGGCCTGAGGAGATTTACAGAGAGGATGGGGGAGGACCAGTGGAGGCGCATGGAGAAGGTTTGGGTTGGGTTGGTGACCGTGGCAGAGATAGGAGACAGCAAGGTGACATCAACGCGGATCAACGGTTGATGAAGCTGAAGATGCCGGTGTTTGATGGCACAGATTCTGACGGATGGATCTACCGGGCGGAGCGCTACTTTCAGGTGATGAGGTTGACGAAGGAGGATGTCCTGAGAGCCATCGGAATCTATTTCGAGGGCAAGACCCCAGCATGGTATAGATGGAAGGTGGCGCGGACCCCTTTCTGCACTTGGGAGGAGCTATCGGCACAAATCGTTGATCGATTTCAGGAGACCACTGGGGGAGACTTCTACGAGCAGCTGTCGGCTCTGAAGCAGGAGGAGATAGTGAGAGACTATGTGGAAAAGTTTGAGATGCTAAACAGCAGGGTGAAAGGGGTCACGGATGAGGTCATGATTGGGAACTTCATGAAGGGGTTGAAGCCCTCTATACGGGCGGAGTTGCAGATGCAGAGCCCGGAGATCTTGGAGGATGTCATTCGCCTGGTCCATAAGGCGGAGGAGAAGCATGTGGAGGAAAAGAGGACACGGGGAGCTTGGGGGCCCATAATCCCCGCCCAGCACCAGCAGCAACTCCGAGAGCCCCTGCGGGAGCACCTGAGGCTAGAGGAGAGGTGCGCCCAGCGACATTAGGGCGGCGACTGACAGAGTCAGAGGTGCGAAAGAAGAGGGCGAAAGGGCTGTGCTTTCGCTGTGATGAACGGTTTACCCCCGGTCACCGCTATGCGAGCAGGCTGTTACAGATCACTATTGTACCAAATGAGAAGGGCTTTGTGGGTGAGGAGTATGAGATCGAGGAGGCCGCGGAGGAGGAGAAGTCCCACTTGGATGTAGCGGAGGTATCCCTGAACTCCGTGGTAGGGTTCACACCGAACCATACCATGAAGTTGACAGGGCGATTGGATGACTCTACAGTGACAGTACTTATGGACAGTGGGGCCACCCACAATTTCATCTCTAGACGGTTGGTGGATCGTCATGGACTGCAGTTGAGCACATTGGAGAAGTTCACGGTCCTGCTTGGTACAGAAAGGATGGAGGAGAGCAGCGGAATGTGCAAGGGACTGTGTTTGACCCTGCAGGGAGTGCAGATCATGGAGGATTTTTTACCCCTGGAGTGGGGCAATGTGGATGTGATTTTGGACGTACAGTGGCTGAAGGGGTTAGGCGAGGTTAAAGTAAATTGGAAACAGCTCAGGATGGAATTCCATGAAGGGACCGCACGGTGGTTTTGACGGGAGATCCTAGCATCTGCTTTTCCTTAGTGGCTTTCAAAGCCATATCACGCGCCCTCCAGAGATCAGAAGAGGGGGTATCTGGTGGAGTGCCGAGGTACGGTAAAGAATGTAATGCCCTACAAGCTACTGCACAAGTACTAGAGGGGGGGTGAATAGTACTTTAAAATAATAAGGAGTATAATTCCAAATTAAATTGCAAACAACTACCAAATCAATTTGCGGAAGCTAAAATTGAAAGACAACAACAAAATTAACAATGCAAACAAATGATGTTAATGGGTTCGGATCCACCCAAGTCTCCCCGACTTGTTCCCGGTGATCCTACGTCCCAACCACCCGGATCCCCTCCGGATACTTAGATTAGAAACCCTAACCCAAGATTTCCACTATGAATATCTTGTGAAAAACCTTCACAAGATCAAATCATACAACGGCAATAGTGAATCCCACAACCCGGGATCACAACCTTCTCTCACAACCGAGAGAATCAACAAGCAATATAAAAGAGTTTATATTGAAATAAGCAAACTTACCACAAAATCCTATACCTTGAGTTTTTCTTACCCAATAGGTGAAATGGAGGATTTGAGGAAGATGAAGTCACCAAGACCTAGCACCAAGGAAATGACCAGCAATCGGTGCCTAGGGATGATTTGGAGACTTGGATCAAGCTATAGCTTGAAGAGCTCACCAAGAACAAGCTTCTCTCAAAATGGATTCTAGATCTAGAATAGTGAGAGAATGGGTTTCTTGTGAGGAAGAGAGCTTTAGATTTGAGTGAGAATGGCTATCTCTTTTGATCTCAATGAATCACTGAATGGAAGCTCTAACCTAGATAGAAATGACCTAGGTTCGTATTTATAGGGTCCCATAAAAACAACTTAGGTCATTCTCCAACGGATAGAAATCTGGGAGAATTAGTCGGTCAAAGAACAATCACTGACCGACTAGTTTATCAACTAGTCGGTCAGTCAAACAGCATGGACCGACTAAGAGAGGAACTGAGAAGAGATAGAATTTCAGACCTAGAAATCTAGTCGGTCCAAGAAGACATTCTGACCGACTAGTTTCACAACTAGTCGGTCAGTCAGTGAACGTAGACCGACTAAGAGGCAAAATGAAATAGTCTGAATACAAATTGACTTAGTCGGTCCAAGAACAAAAGTTGACCGACTAGACTGTCAACTAGTCTGTCACCAAACGTTCTTAGACCGACTAACGATAAACAGTAGCTTAGGAGAAATTTAGCATGAACAGTAAGTCACAACTAGTCGGTCAAAGAAGCATCACTGACCGACTAGTTCACAAACTAGTCGGTCGGTGAGTCAACGTAGACCGACTAACTGTAAACAGTAAAGTCCAAGAAATTAAGGAATCAAACTAGTCGGTCCAAGAAGAGTTGCTGACCGACTAGATCACCATCTAGTCGGTCAGTACTTCTTCTTGTACCAACTAACATGCACAAACAAGTCCGAATCGAAGCGCGACGCTTCGAGGAAGTTAGAATGAACTTGTACTAAGATCCTAGAGCTACGATATGAGCGTTATGAAGTTAGAATCGTAAGATATACTCAAGGCTTAACATTCTATATATCGAAGCTAAAAAGACTATAAATAAAACCTTAATAAACGGTCTTTGAGAGCTTCGATTGATTCTTCATAACTTCCAAAACGGCGCAAGAGCTTCAACGAAGCTTTGGGCATGAATACGAGCTTTGGGAAGTGTTGAGATGTCGCTTTGAATGTTCTCGTGAATTTGGCGACGATCTCCAATACTGCGCTCACAAATTGTTAGTTCATGGATTATTTATGTTTGCTCATCATCAAAACCAAATCCAGGGAGTCCAATATTCAACATTCTCCCCCTTTTTGGTGATGACAAACCCACATAAATAATAATCAAAAATAATGATTCAAATGTAAAATACTTACTCCCCTTGCATTGATGACACGTTAATTCCAAAATGAATATATATGAATTGCATCAATCAGATGAGTAAGATAAATAAAGAGAATCGATTTTCGAAATATCGGATTTTGAAAATCCTTATATGTATCTTAACTCCCCCTGAATCTAACATATCAAACTAGATTCTTGGAAATTGAGTTAAATTTTCATTTGCGCTATTTATTATCATTATCTCTCCCCCTTTGGCATTATCCCAAAAATGGGGGGCATACAACGACAACTAGGAAATGGAAAATCCAACATCGAGAGTCGTAGACAATGACGATGGACCTAATTGACACCAAGGGAAAAATGATGAAATCAAATCAAGGTGTGCCAAATTGTCCATTATCAAAAAGCGATAATCAAAATCATCAAAAATAATATTTGGTAAATTTTTTTCATTTATTGAATAATGAAACTTACTCTCCAATATTCAATATTCTTGGTTAAATTTGTGCATGGAAAACAATTCTATACAATTATAGAATATCAATCTATTTAACCAAGTTTTTCAGCAACGAGCGACGAAATCACATTGCATGGACATTGAATGAGAATTAATGTGCACGAGGAAGTAAATATCACAACATGAACAACGATGTATATATATAAATGATAACATCATGAGTACATCCAAAAAGATATCGATACATCAAATGCAACATACCCATCAAAAAGAAATACATCATACATCATTGATACATCATCATGAGAACATCATCATCAACATCATCAACGTCCAAAAGATACATCAAAATATCCAACACCGACATCCAGAAAACTCAAAAATACATCAAAACAACCCTCAATCTCCATCCTAACCCAAAATACTCTCAAAAAGATATGTCATCCAAAGAGTAGTGGAGAGTCCTCGGAACAGACGATCACGAGGAAGTGGCTGGATCTGCATTGTCCGTGGGTCCAGTCGACGGAGTGGACTCAGGCTCTGCAGGGAGTAGAGGCGTCTCAACAGACGGGATCGTCGGGGTAGGTGTGGAAACAACTGGCTCAACAGCAGGGGTCTCAACAGCAGGGGTCTCAACAGCAGCAGGTGAGACAGGAGCAGGCTCGGCAGCAGGAGTAACAGCAGCCACAGAAGTCTGGACTACTGCTACAGAAGTCTCTGGAACACCGGAAGAGGTGCCAACTCCAGGAGCAGAAGTGGTAGCAGCAGCAGCAGCAGTAGCAGTGGCCTCATCGCCACGGGCTAAGGAAGTGACAAGCTCGTCAAGTTCCTCATCGTCCATCTCCTCGGCCTCAGAAACGGAAGGAGGAAGATCAATCCCCATCATACGAGCCATACGACAGACGACCTCCTCAGTACGAGCCAAACGTGAGTCGTGCTGACGAAGAAGGCGTACGACATCGTCTAATGTGGCAGGAGGAGCGGGGGCTGCAGCAGCTGAGGGAGTAGCCTGAGAAGCAGATGCGGTAGACTTCTGCACGTGACGAAGCGTCGCTAGAGATTTCTTAACGGCCGTCGCGTTTAGAGGAGTACCCAAGGGACGCTCATCGTCAGGAGGGAGAGGGACTCGAAAATGACGAAAGACAAGGGTCAGCAGACACGGATATGGAATATGCGCAGATTTATTGGTCTTGCGTATACACTCGAAAGAGTCCATCTTATCGAGTATTACGCGAGCCCAATTAATCTCGCAACCCAAGAAAAGAGCGTAGATAAGCTTCAAAAATGGCTGGGATGGAAGTGAAGATGAGCCGTACTTGGGAAGCAAGCACGACTTCAGAATAAGATTCAATACCCATGCATTTGGCTTGAATGACTTCGAAGGAACTCCAATAAAGGCAGGAGGGATCACATGGAAGATGTCAGAAAGAACAGACTGATCCAAGGAAGATATATCGTCGACGGAAATGTCAGAAGGAAGGAGACCAGACGACGAGCAGCCAAGAATCTCCCCCAAGATTTCTGCCGTGAGAACTATAGGAGTTCCCAAGACAGTAGTCTCGATGGAGTGACTAGCATCGTACTGGCCCCGAACACGATTGGCATAGAACAATTTCACTAGGCGAGGATATGGTTTAGGATTGGCTTTAAGATCGTATCGAAGATAATCAAGGAGACCACTATAGGAGAGGAGGTCAGCTAAGCCAAGGAAATCTGAAAACTGAACATAGTGCTCCAATAGCATCGGGCAGTGTTCAATACGGTTGTAGGCCGCGAGACACATAGGGTCGTCACGACACAACGATATGTCAACACCACCCGCTGGCATTGGGCCTTTTCCCTTTGGCTGGCGAGTCCTAGGACGAAGTGGAGGAGTGGGTTCCCTATGGCTAGGCTCATCCTCAGGGATAAACTCAGTGTCGGAATCAGGAGGAGTCGAGGGTGAGTGGAGTATGGGCTTTTTGGACTTAGATTTTCGGGGTTTGACAGTCGCCGTCCTCTGCTTCTTCAGAGGAGGCGAAGACGGAGAAGCTTGGGTAGATTTAGAACGACGCTTAGGCTTAGGTGGATTCCTAGGGTCGGAAGGCTCTATAGACATAGGAGAAGCCCCAGATGAAGCGATAGGGATCCTCGTCTTTGCCATGATCGTGGCACGACGAGCACAAGCAACTGAAACTACTAGCTACACAAACCCTAGAGATCAAAAGAAACCGGAAAACACAAACCCTAGAAGCACAAGCCCTAACACAAGAACTACAACAACCTAGAACCCTAGAATAGATTGACCAAGGATCGAACCCTAGAATAGGAGATCGACCAAGGAGGAGGGGGAAGATACCTAGGGGACCGATCGGCGGCGGCGGATGGACAGAAAACAGGCCGGAGTCGACGGAAGTTGAAGGGGCTCGAGAGGGGTTTGGGATTTTTGGGCTGGAGAATATGAAGGAGACCGACTAAAAGAAATTTTAGTCGAATGAAATAGATTTAAGTCGGTCGGGAAATCGAAAAGACACATTTGCCCTAAGCCACTTAGTCGGTCACAGTTCAAGCACTGACTGACTAGATTACGATCTAGTCGGTCGGTCAATGAGCTTGAACCGACTAAGTCGAAACAGAGGCAAACAGGGATTTTTAGGGCTAGATTTAGTCGGTCGCAGTATATTCACTGACCGACTAGTTTTCAATCTAGTCGGTCGGTAAGTGTACTGTGACCGACTAAAGAAAGAAAATGATAAGAGTTAGATAAATGCTTGATCTAGTCGGTCTGAGTTCACTTGCTGACCGACTAAATGAGCATCTAGTCGGTTGACAAATGAACTGAAACCGACTAGAAGAGTCCAAATATTGAAAAATGATTTCTCTTCACAAACCACTTGGATGAAACATCTTAACACTCTCATTAGTCATCTAAATTACCCCATAAAACGTCGAAATCTTAAATATGACATTCAAATACGAATTCGATCATAAATTCAAACATATCACATAAAATTCCCAAAAATTCAATAAATCTAGCATGAACGAAATATCGCGAAATATAATAGCATGCAAGATAATTGAATGAAATATGAATCCTATATCTCGGATTCACCCATAATCCCCAATTCTCGACGCAACCGCACAAAGGAGTCCTCCTTTAGGGGTTTCGTGAAAATATCGGCGATTTGCTTTTGGGTTTCAACGTACACTAAAATGATGTCCTTTTTAGCAACATGATCATCTAAAAAGTGGTGTCGGACATCTATGTGTTTTGATCGGGAATGGTGCACCGGATTCTTCGAGAGACAAATAGCACTTTGGTTATCCACCATGATAGGGCTAGTATCACAATGAATACCAAAATCCTTCAGTGTGTGTCTTATCCAAAGAACCTGGGCACAAGCGGCACCGGCGGCAATATATTCCGCCTCGGTGGTTGAAAGTGATACGGAATTTTGCTTCTTGGAAAACCAAGAGACAAGAGAATTTCCTAGAAAATGACAAGTGCCACTAGTACTTTTCCTGTCGGATTTGCATCCCGCATAATCGGCATCACTGTATGAGACTAACTCATACGTGCTAGATTTCGGATAAAGTAATCCAAAATCTAAAGTGTAACTTAGATAACGGAAAATACGCTTTACCGCTACTAAGTGAGACTCCTTAGGTTGAGACTGATAACGAGCACATATGCATACGGCAAACATAATATCGGGCCTACTTGCGGTAAGATAAAGTAAGCTACCTATCATACCTCGATATAGACGAATGTCTACATCCTTACCGCCCGTATCCTTGTCAAGATGCGTAGTCGTGCTCATTGGAGTCTTTTTCCCGGAAGCACTTTCCATTCCAAATCGCTTAAGCAACTCCACCGTATACTTCGTTTGGTGGATGAAGATTGCATCGTTCAATTGGCGAATTTGGAGACCTAAGAAATATTTGAGTTCGCCCATGTGGCTCATCTCAAATTGGTCCTTCATAACATTAGAAAACTCTTCGCAAAGAGTGAAGTTAGTAGCACCGAAAATGATATCATCAACATAAATTTGAACTAATAAAATATCATTATTCGCATGCTTAACAAAAAGTGTAGAATCGGCTTTCGCCCATTTTAAAATTCAAATCCAAAAGAAAATTCTTTAGGCGATCATACCAAGCTCGAGGAGCTTGTCTCAAACCATAAAGAGCTTTCTTAAGTTTAAAAACATGATTTGGAAATTTTTCATTTATGAAGCCCGGAGGTTGAGAAACGTAAACTTCCTCAACAACATCTCCGTTTAAAAATGCACGTTTAACATCCATTTGAAATAACTTAAAATTTTTATGGCATGCATAAGACAATAAAAGTCTAATTGATTCTAATCTAGCTACCGGAGCGAAGGATTCTTCGAAATCGATACCTTCCTCTTGGCGCTAGCCTTGAGCAACTAACCGAGCTTTGTTCCGGACGACGAATTGATTTTCGTCGGTTTTGTTCTTGAAGATCCACTTTGTCCCTATGACGGTGTGGTTCTTCGATGGCAAAGGAACAAGCTCCCATACCTCATTCCTCTCGAATTGAATGAGTTCCTCCTCCATGGCAAGGATCCAAGCACTATCTTCGCACGCTTCAACTATATTCTTTGGCTCTATCGATGAGGCAAAGGCACAATTGGCGAAGTGGTGGACTTGCGATCTCGTCTTGACACTATCATTGATATTGCCAATGACTTGCTCATGGGGATGGTCGCGTACGGTATGAAGCCGCTTGGGAATACCTTGATCACTAGGCACATTCTCAACAACTTCATTAGTCGGGTTAGTCTCAATAGGATCAATTGAATCAATAGACTTAGAATTTTCAAGCGAATCACATAAAACATCCATAGAATCATTATCATTTGAAATTCTAGAAGTAGTGAAATTCTCATTAAAAGAGACATGAAGTGATTCCTCGATCGTAGAGGATCTTTTGTTGTATATCCGGTAGGCTTTGCTACGTGAGGAATACCCAACAAATATCCCCTCATCCGATCTCGGATCAAACTTGTCCAAATTATCATATGTGTTTTTAATAAAACATTTTGCGCCGAAAACACGAAAATGTTTAACTTGAGGCAATCTACCAAACAACAATTCATAGCAAGTTTGTTTGGTGCCGGGCCTCAAAAGTATTCTATTAAACACATAACAAGCGGTGTGTACCGCTTCCGCCCAAAATTGATAACCAAGTTGACTATCTTCGAGCATAGTGCGAGCACACTCCACAAGCGTTCTATTCTTCCTCTCAACAACACCATTTTGAGGAGGTGCGCGAGGGAAAGAAAACGTGTGAGTAATTCCAAGATCATCACAAAAATTTGAGAAAGACTCATTCTCAAATTCACCCCCATGATCACTACGAATAGTGACAATGGTGGTTCCGATGAGATTTTGTACTTTCTTCACAAATATTGTGAAGTTTTCAAAAGCTTCATTTTTATTACATAAGAAAAATACCCATGTAAATCTTGAATAATCATCAACGATGACTAGTCCATATCTTGCATTTCCTAAGGAAGCAACTCTAGTTGGCCCAAATAAATCTAGATGTAATAGCTCTAGTGGCCGTTTCGTAGAAATGCTTTTCTTAGGTTTAAATGAAGATTTAGGAAGCTTGCCACGTTGACAAGAATCACAAAAACTTTTCTTTTCAAAAACGAGCTTCGGAAAACCTTTAATGGAATTTAATTTCGAAAGCTTATAAAGTGTTCCAAAGTTCACATGTCCAAAGCGTCGATGCCATAAGTGTTGTTCACTTGTGTTGGCAACGAGACATTGTTCATATGACTTAGGAAGATCCAAAATATAAATATCTTTATGGCGTGTGCCGGAAAATAATAATTTATTATTATCATTTGAAATATGACACAATCCTTTCGCAAAGCTAACTTTGTAACCTTTGTCACAAAGTTGGCTTATTGAAATAAGATTATGATTTAAACCATTAACTAGATAGACATCACTAATTAAGGGTTTAGAAGGGTTACCCACTTTACCAACACCGACGATGGTTCCGCTCTCGTTGCCTCCAAATACGACGTGATTTCCATTTGCAATGGGAACCACTCCGGAGAGCAATTAAGCGTCACCCGTCATGTGTTTTGAACACCCGCTATCGAGTATCCAATTCCCTTTGGAGCTAAATTTAAATTTGTTGCTCCTCTTCTTTTTCTTTTCCTTGAGTACCTGAAGATAGAAACTTTCATATCATGGTACACAAGGTCATTGGGTCCTCAAAAGTTAGACCTTTGGAAGCCAAGTCCAATTGGACTTTGACTTCCCCACATAATTTCTACTATGCACAACATCCGAAAAATAAGCGTTCATATAAACTTGTTTTTCATCCATGCTTGTGTCCTTTGGGCTCCAAATAGTGAAAATTTTGGGAGCCATCATCCTATTGGGTGCATGCATGCGACGTTGGTTTCTACGTGATGCATGTCGTGGATAGGCATAAGGAACATGATGGAATGGTGCACGACGAGAATTATTCATATGATGAGGTGGGTGAACATATGCATGTGTGGGAACACGTGTGTGAGGGTGTCTCACATGGTGTGCACGTGCCCGTGAACGTGTAGCATAGAAATCATCATATGTGTGAGACGGTGGAGTAGGACGTGTGTTCCTACGTGGCATGGTATTTGTGTACATATAAGCATGCCCCTTCTTTGGAGGTCCACCCAAAGTGGGTTTCTTTCCAAAAGAGGGTGTGGACGAGGTGGAAGCACCATTGGTAGATAAACTACCAATAGAGTGTTTGCTACCACTCGTAGAGTCACCGGAAGTTGGCCTAACAAAAGTAGTGGCCGCTTTGGATGGACATCCCATCGTATACCCCAAACCAATGTGGTGATTGGCCTTTCGGAAGAAGCGATTGAACTTCTTTGCCATGAGTGCAATGGATTCCATGTCCATTTCTTCTTCCGAGTCCTCATCATCGGTAGAGGTGGATGAAGCCGCCTTGAATGCAATCGCATTTTTCTTAGGCGCGTCTTGGTTCAAATAGGACTTCATCTTTTCTTGTAACTTCACCTTGCTATCTTTGCGTACCTCGTATGACATCAAAGTACCCATTAGTTGAACTACGGTATATTTGTTCATGTCATTACCTTCCTCGATGGCGAATGTACGTTTTTCCCAAGAAGAGGGAAGTCCTTCAATAAGCTTTGAGCACTTCTCCTTTTGAGTGTAGGACTTGCCGAGGGCCTCTAACTCGTTTATTATGTCAACGAAGCGAGCGTAATATTCTTTCATTTTCTCGCCCTGTTGCATATGAAACATTTCGTAATCTTTGTTTACGACTACGAGTTTAGAGTCTCTTACCCTACTCGTCCCTTCATGAAGAATGAGGAGGGGGTTCCAAATTTGATATGCACTCTTACATGTGCATATCTTATTGAAGTCCTCGGGCTCCAAAGCGCATTGCAAGGCGTTCATTGCCTTGGCATTGCTTACCTCCGCGGCGACCTCCGCGGTAGTCCATTTCTCAAAGTCTTCTTCTTCGGGCTCGATGTATTCCTTCATTGTAGTCCTCCATAAGGATGCACTCCGGAGGAAGGTTTCCATCCGGCATTTCCAGTACCCGTAGTTGGTACCGTTGAAGAATGGAGGCCTCGTAGAGGAATGTCCTTCCATCACCGAAGATGCTCCTTCTCGGTTCCTGAAGGTGTCATAGTTGGAAGGTGGACGCACGGTCTTGTTGTCGTTAACAGACATAGCTAAGTATCTGGCTCTGATACCAAATGTAATGCCCTACAAGCTACTGCACAAGTACTAGAGGGGGGGTGAATAGTACTTTAAAATAATAAGGAGTATAATTCCAAATTAAATTGCAAACAACTACCAAATCAATTTGATCCAAGTCTCCAAATCATCCCTAGGCACCGATTGCTGGTCATTTCCTTGGTGCTAGGTCTTGGTGACTTCATCTTCCTCAAATCCTCCATTTCACCTATTGGGTAAGAAAAACTCAAGGTATAGGATTTTGTGGTAAGTTTGCTTATTTCAATATAAACTCTTTTATATTGCTTGTTGATTCTCTCGGTTGTGAGAGAAGGTTGTGATCCCGGGTTGTGGGATTCACTATTGACGTTGTTGTATGATTTGATCTTGTGAAGGTTTTTCACAAGATATTCATAGTGGAAATCTTGGGTTAGGGTTTCTAACCTAAGTATCCGGAGGGGATCCGGGTGGTTGGGACGTAGGATCACCGGGAACAAATCGGGAAGACTTGGGTGGATCCGAACCCATTAATATCATTTGTTTGCATTGTTAATTTTGTTGTTGTCTTTCAATTTAAGCTTCCGCAAATTGATTTGGTAGTTGTTTGCAATTTAATTTGGAATTATACTCCTTATTATTTTAAAGTACTATTCACCCCCCCTCTAGTACTTGTGCAGTAGCTTGTAGGGCATTACAAAGAAGGGGAGGCACAACAGGAGGAGACCCCAACCGAGGTGGAGCAGCTGATAAAGCGATATCAGGTCTTTCAGGAGCCGCATGGATTACCACCAGTACGGGGGTATGAGCACGCTATAGTATTGCGTGAGGGCAGCACCACTGAGTGTACGACAATACCGGTATCCGCATGTGCAGAAGGACGAGATAGAGCGAATGGTGCGGGAGATGATGCAGGCGGGGTGATCCAGCCCAGTGTTAGCCCGTTCTCTAGCCCGGTGTTATTAGTAAAGAAGAAGGATGGGAGCTGGCGTTTCTGCGTTGACTACCGAGCACTGAATAAAGAAACTGTCCTCGACAAGTTTCCTATTCCAGTGATCGATGAGCTGTTGGATGAACTTCACGGAGCCTCGGTCTTTTCAAAGATCGATCTGAGATCGGGATACCACCAAATACTGATGAGACCAGAGGATGTGCCAAAGACGGCATTCCGCACACACGAAGAGCATTACGAGTTCCTCGTTATGCCTTTCGGCGTGACCAATGCTCAGTGTTCTAAATATCGGATATCGGTCGTGTATCGGCCTAGTAAATTTGATATCGGATTGCGGATATCGGGGATATATCGGGGATATTGACTAAATATCGGAGTGTCATATCGGAGGCTTAAAAATTATGACATGTTAGCCTAGATGAATTTAAGAAGATATAAAATATACTAACTCAAATAAAAGTATGTTTTGGTTATACTTATCTCGTTAAACATGAATATCTGGGATATTGACTTAAAATCGGAGTGTCATATTAGAGGCTAAAAATGATGTCAAATAAAAGCATAGGAGTTTAAGAAAATATAAACTATAGAAACTCAAATAAAAGTATGTTTTGTGTATATTTATCTCATTAAAAATGAATATCGGCCATCCACTTGGTGGAATATTTCTTTAAGTGGTCACAAACCAAACGAGTTAAATACCTACAATATATGATTCATGTGGATCAATATTAACAGTGTGAAGATGAAAATCAAAAAATTGAAAAAATGTATAAATGTACAAAAGGAAAGAATACTCACCTTGATCGGAAAACCCTCTTAAGAAGAACAAATGCTAGACCGAAAAAATTAAGAAAAAGAAAAAAATGAAAAAGGTAAAGAATACTACGTCGTAAGTACTAATCTTGATCGGAAAATCCATTGCGAAGATCGAACACCGGATGTCAAAAGCTCGATCGATGGAAAAAAAACCCAATACTGGAAGGGGAAAAATTAAAAACTAAAAAAATGAAAAACTAAAAAAAGGGCTCGACTACTCACCTTCATCAGAAAACACTTCCTTGCAAAGATTGAATGCCGGACGCCAAAGCTCAATCGATTGTTGTCAGAAATTTTCACCTGACGGAGCTGAGCGGAGCGGAGCGTCGAGAGGAGCGGAGCGGTGTGATTAGAATTAGGGCAAAGCAGCAATTATCTCTCAAAAATCCTGATGCCTCTCGTCGTTTTAAATAAATGGTTGGTTCGGGTGACTTCAGTTGGATCCACTTGTAAATGGACCGACCTGCTAACTTAGTTTTTAAAAAACTATGAATTGTGGCCGATATTTCAAAGGGATATATCGGCCGCAATATCGGCCGCAGCCCGATATTGCGGCGATATTTCCCCAAATATCGGAAACCGCAATATATAAGCCCATATCGTATCGGCCTAGTGATAAAACCGATATTGCGGCCGATATACCGGATATCGGACCGATATTTAGAACACTGCCAATGCTCCCTCCACCTTTCAGGCTTTGATGAATAAGGTGTTACAGCCATTCCTGAGGAGGTTCATATTGGTAGTTCTTCGACGATACCCTCATTTACAGCAGGACTATGACAGAGCACCTCGAGCACTTGGAGTTGGCCTTTCAGGAGTTGTTGGCACGTCAGCTATATGCGAATCAGAAGAAGTGCAGGTTTGGGCAAGGACAGATCAAGTATTTAGGGCATGTAGTTTCTGAGGCAGGGTTGGCAGCTGATAAATCGAAGATAGAGGCGATGTTAGACTGGCCCCTACCTACGACGTTGAGGGCATTACGGGGCTTCCTTGGGCTGACCGGTCATTACAGGAAGTTCGTGAAGGGGTATAGCACTATAGCCTGGCCCCTTACCGAGCAGTTGAAGAAGGATTGGTTCAGTTGGGATGAGGAAGCGACCAAGGCGTTTGAGGCCTTGAAGGTAGCAATGACCATGGCACCGGTTCTGGCCCTACCGAATTTTAGTGTACCCTTTGTGGTGGAGACAGATGCGTCGGGATATGGCTTGGAGGCGGTGTTGATGCAGGAGGGACGACCGGTGGCTTATTTCAGTCAGGTGCTATCAGCCAGAACCCGACTGAAGTCAGTATATGAACGGAAACTTATGGCGATTGTCTTGGCAGTGCAGAAGTGGCAGCCGTATCTGTTGGAGAGGGACTTCGTGGTCAGGACGGACCAGCGTAATCTCAAGTATTTATTGGAGCAGCGGTTGGTCACCGAGGAACACCAGCGGTGGTTGTCCAAGCTTGTGGGATACTGGTTCACTATTGAGTACAGGCCAGGATTGGACAACAAGGCTGCCGATGCCTTATCACGCAGAGGGGAGGCCATCAGTTTGAGAGCCATGTCCTTACCTATCAAGGTTCTAAAAAATTGCCACGGCGATGTCATGGCGGCAAGGCTCCACTCTCACGCCTCGTTATTGCCCAAGTTGGCTCTTTGAGGCGGCACGTCGCCATGTGGCGCCATGGCGACACAAGGCGCGCCACAAAACATAAGGCGCGCCTTAAAAAACCATCCGGGTCCGCATTATAGGGCTAAGAGAACCCGAACCCGACCCGTTCTCATTATTTGAGGCTTCTTTTCATCTCGTAGCCGCCCGCATTTTATTTGGGGCCTAGAGCTTTTCATCTCGCTCGCAGGGTGGTTTTTCGCGGCGCCTTCGTCTTCAGTTCTTCTTCTTCAGTTGTCCTGCTAAAGCGTTTTTGCGTCCATTTTGATCTGGGTCCTCTCCAAGCACTTATAACTTCACGAGGATGATTTTGAGTCGAATGAAGAACCTCAAGTTGAAGGCGAGGAAGATTATGAATTCAACTCTGAAGATGAAGGACTTTTGGAGAGAAATGTAAATGATGGCATGTAAGGATAGCTTCGTCATCACATACATCTAATCTAACATACTTTTTGCAATGAGCTTATATACGTCACTTTTTGTTAGCTCTTTATATATGACCTACATTCTTATACTTGTAATGGTCTTAGATTGGAAGTATGTGGAACCATTGGTAGAACAATTTTTTTGTTATGAACTCTTGATATGACACTTTTTGTTAGCTCTATATAATACTTGCTTTTGTTTGCCTTTGATATTTACAAAGCATTCATTACCTTTTTGAGAAGGAGGAGGTAGGTTGGTGAGAAGAAAGTTAGTGACTTGAAATGCAGGGTTTGGGGCAGAAGCTATACACTGATACTTTGATGATGGTTTCGTCAAATATATGGCATCTACATCAAATCTGAGAAGGTTAATGAGCTCAAACTGCATTATACCACAAAACAGCTTCATTTAATGATTATATGCATTATGCATAGTATGGTGTTTGTTTACTTGCTTGGCTGAAATATGTCCATATGATGTATCAATATTCAATATTATTCCTTTTCTGGCTTTAGACAACACTTGTGAACAAAGTTTATTCAAGATGTTGAACTAGGACATGCAAAAACCAATGTTCCTTCAAGTATCAGGCTATCAGCAAATTTCGTTTAGATCCAATTATCCTAATAGCTTTAACAACTGTGTTATTCGATTGCTTTGATATTGATGGCATATTGAGGTCGCATGCTTTTAGTTATGTAAACAATTGCTTTTTTAGTAAGGTAACACTTTAGTTAATTGTAAGCAGTAAGCACACATCTCAATGTAGATGGAAGGCTATGGATTTGGTAGGATTTGGAAACTCAACCATCTAAGTGGAGCATAGTTTACTATTTACCTCTCTATATATTATACAATATATACACACATTTGCCACCTTAAGCCACGCCTTGAAAAAAGTCGTGGCTCCGCCAAGGCTCCTAAGGCTTGAGGCTTGACCTCGCCGCCACACTACGCCTCACGCCATTTAGAACCTTGTTACCTATATGGTTAGGGTAGGAACCGATGATACAAGAGGCAGAGAGAAATCCCAAGCTGAGGAAGATCCGGGAGTCAGTACAGAGCGGAGCAGGAGGACCGGAGGGGTACACGATGGAGGGACGGAGGCTAATGTACCATGGCAGGTTGGTGTTACCGCAGACGTCCTCATTCATACCGGTCTTATTTCAGGAGTTTCATAACTCCGGGGTGGATGGCCACTCAGGGGTGCAACAAACGTATATGAGGATGGCTCGGGAGGTGTATCGGCTATGGATGAGGAAGAGTATTGCTCGATTTGTAGCTGCTTGTGACGTCTGCCAGCGTCATAAGTACATGGCTATGGCACCAGTGGGGTTGTTGCAGTTGTTGGCTTTGCCGGAGCAGGTGTGGGAGGAGGTTAGTATGGATTTCATTGATGGGCTGCCGAGGTCAGATGGGTTTACTGTGATATTCGTGGTGGTGGATCGGTTAAGTAAGTATGCTCACTTCATACCGTTGAAGCATCCGTACACGGCAGTATCGGTGGCAAGCGCTTTCACTCGGGAGGTGATACGACTGCATGGATTGCCCAAGTCCATAGTGTCTGACAGGGGTAAGATCTTTCTGAGTGGGTTCTGGAAGGAACTGTGTTGAAGAAGAGTACATCCTACCACCCTCAGACGGACGGCCAAACTGAGGTGGTGAACCGCAGCATAGAGACCTATCTGCGGCGTTTTGCTTCAGGGCCCCGACAGTGGCACGGGTGGTTAACATGGACCGAGTATTGGTACAACACATCGTATCATTCGGCAGCAGGTACGACACCGTTTCGGGTCCTATACGGCCGCGACCCGCCACCTCTGCTTCGTTTTGGGAATAGGCAGACCCCGGTGTCACAAGTAGAAGGGTATATGAAGGAGAGTGATTTCTTGTTGGAGGAGCTGAAGAAACATCTACTGAGGGCACAACAGGTAATGAAGGCTAGGGCTTATGGACATCGACGGGACGTACACTTCCAGGAGGGTGATATGGTATATCTGAAGCTGAGGCCATATCGACAGAAATCTTTAGCCAGGAGGAGAAATGAGAAGTTAGCAGCCCGGTACTACGAGCCCTTTGAGATAAAAGCCAAAATTGGTCAGGTCGCCTACAGGTTGAGACTGCCACCTATGGCGACGATCCATCCGGTGTTTCATGTGTCGCAGCTGCGGAGAGCCACTGGGGAGCATGCAGCAGCGGCCACACTACCACCCATGCTGACCGAGGACATGGAGCTGATGCTGGAGCAGTTGGAGGTTCATGCGGTTCGACAGGCCCCGGGGGGCCGCAAGGAGGTGCTGATACATTGGGCGGGATTACCGGACAGCGATGCCACATGGGAGTCGTACGACGTGATCCTGGCACAGTTTTTGGACTTCCACCTTGAGGACAAGGTTGTACTTTTAGGAGTGTATTGATGCGGACGTGCCAACCAAACCCACATCCCCAAGAGCCACTGGCCCCCTTTGATGACTTACGTGCGACGCCGAAGACATGGGGACACCGCATAGTTGAAGCCAGGGGTATTCTAGTCTTTTCAGACTAGATTAGTAATCCCTCTTTTCTATTTATTTAGGGCTAGCCACCTTTCGTATTTTTCATGCTTATTTGTGAAGAACAATTAGGTATCCATTGTGAAGGTGCTTAGGCTTTGGTCCGTTGATCCAAAGCTAGGAGATAGGGTTTCGTCTCGAAAGAGGCCCAAATTATCTTTTGTTCTTCGTGAAAATCTTTATAAAAATTCCTCTTTTTACATT